>JAOTOM010002906.1:80000-123500 GCA_034440615.1 Ashinkailepas kermadecensis
GATGAAATAGGAAAAGCTTTCGGCAGCTTTCGGCCGAAAATGTAGTGTTTTGCGTATGGAAAATCTCAAAAGTTCTCGTTTGATCCAGTATATTTGTGGGTGATAAGGGAGGGGCGCTCTCTGGCTGCGCCTCTGATTGGATGGCTTTCATTACCAAATACTCTTCTTCCAGGGTTTATTGTTGAGATTACCCAAGACTTCCATCGGAATTTCCTAATAACGCAGAAAACAGGATCCAGTGTGTAATTGTGCCACAGATAATCGCGACCGCCAGCAGCTCGACAACCGGCAGGCATCAGTCGTCGCCAACATGGGTGGATTTTTGTGTTAAAAGGTGGTGCTTGAGGCTTCAGCACGTCCAAACTTTGATAAATTAAACGTTAGTGTCCAGGGGATGTGTGGAAAAGCAATACCTTCTTCTACCTGCTTCTCGGACATGCATTTTTCACTCAGCGATTTTTTTAAAATGATCATGACAGGTAATAGAACCATAACATCATACGGTAGCGTGCAGACCAAGGGAGCCTTGCTCCGTTGGCGTGACAAATGATGGCAGTCACCCTTGGGCGGCGCAGTAGAGCCGAACACGCCTCAGCGTCGCGACAGTTCAGGACAATATTATCCCGCCAGCAGGGCAGTCCCATAAACTCATCAGGACAGTCTTGAACCGAGCGGCAAACCCAAGTATCCTTCGGCGGCGGCAGCCCCAGACACTATCCGGCGGCACGGCAGACTCAAACATCCTCCGGTGACGCGGCAGACCCAATCCCCCCGATACAGACACTATACCCCCGACGGCACGGCAGACTCAAACATCCTCCGGTGACGCGGCAGACCCAGATACCCTCCCCCGATACAGCAGACCATACCGCCGGCGCCGGCAGACTCAAACATCCTCCGGTGACGCGGCAGACCCAGATACCCTCCCCCGATACAGCAGACCATACCGCCCGGCGGCGCGGCAGACTGAAACCATTCGGTGGCGCGGCAAACTCAGACACAGGCTCCAGAGCCAGTCGGGGCCCGGTTAAGATGCTGGCTGGGCTGCGCCTAAGCTAGCAGAGCCTGTGTGGCACTGTGCTACACAGAGCACATTCACATATTCAAAGCACACTGATGATCACTGAAAAGCATAAATTAGTAGCAAAACTGCGCCAGGAAGGTCTAAATCATACCTACTTCTTAACTAAAACAAAACCCGCACTGGAGCAGCTCAATTTTTGAGAAAGTACACCAGATGCCACCGTTGAATGGATGGGCACCTAGATCAGATCCTACTACAGATAAAAAGGCTTGCTCGATTATTCTTGGTTGTGAAGATCTTGTTTTATATTTCGAGAAGCCCCGAACTTCGCACTTCTACCTCCCCGCTTGCAAACTTTCTAGACATAAGCATTCCTGATCACATATAGGCATGGGTGCCGATTTGGATACTTTTGAGGTGGCCTTGTCCCCCAACGTTCATTTGCCCCTCAATAATTTCAACTTTTAACATGGGTGCCTTTGGGATGAGTCCCCAATCCATTTGGGCCCGCTCATTTCATCCATATAATGAAGGAAGTGGAGGATGCTCTCAAATATATTTTTTTTAAAGAAATCAACGCGCCTGGATGCACCCTTTCAGAAGCGTCTAAGGTGGCCCACCACTTTCCCCTCCTGGAAGTCATTGCAAGCCATTAGAAGTCATTGCAAATCAATGTTCTCCAAACGGATTCTGAGCGCAATAACATCTCAATAGCGCATCATTCAATATTACAGACGTCCGACAAATGTGTGCCGCTACAGGATTCTCGAAGTTCACACGCTGGCGTTCACCAGACAAAACAGCCGTCACATCAAAGGCATTATATTTGTCCGGTTTCTCAAGACCAACACGTTCCGTCTGCATACAGAGTCCCGCCACACACTGTTCATGCCCGTCCCAGTCTGCTACACAGACCCGGGTCACTTTTCACAGTTACGCAGACCCGGGTCACTCCTCCCAGTCACGCGGGCCCGGGTCACTCCTCCCAGTCACGCGGACCCGGGTCACTCCTCCCACTCACGCGCGGACCCGGGTCACTCCTTCCAGCCCCACCGACACGGCCAGCTCCCAGCCGCAAAGCCGTCCGCCACCGTCCGGACGTTCTGAACTCAAAGCCGCTGGGCATGTGGCGGTATGGTGGTGTCGTGTGGCGGTACGGCGGTGTCGTGTGGCGGTACGGCGGTGTCGTGTGGCGGTACGGCGGTGTCGTGTGGCGGTACGGCGGCGGCGCGGCGCCACGGTGGCGGCGCGGGGTGCAGTCCACGACGCCACAGTAGCGGCGCGGCCGGCCACACCCACTAACTACACTCGACTAGAACATCCCGTCGTCGGCTGAGACACTCGTGGTGCGGCGGTCGTCAGGCGCCGGACGCGACGCCGACGCTCGGCTGGCGGCGGCCGACAGTAGTGCACTAACGCTCGCCGCTCACCCGTCGGCCGCCGAACGCCTGCGGGCACACCGCGGCGGAGGCTGACGCTCGCCGCCCGCCCGCCGGCCCCCTGCGGGCACACCTCGGCGGAGGCTGACGCTCGCCGCCCGCCCGCCGGCCCCCTGCGGGCACACCGCGGCGGAGGCTGACGCTCGCCGCCTCCGCCCGCCGGTGACCCAAAGTCGGCACCTTTCGCCGGTTCGTTTTGTCGTGCGCTCGTCTGAAATGTCACGACCCTGGTCAAGCACGATCGGTGCCCACCCGCACTGATCGACGCACTGTGCACTGCTCGCCAAGCAAGTGGAACATCGGACCATTTGAGTGCAGGATCATAGCCTGCATAAGGACATGACATCCCCGTTCGACGTGCTGCCCCCTGACATATGCTTATTTAATTTTTGGCTTCCAACTTTCATTCTTACTTACTACATGCGGTTGCATAAATGTTGTGTGAGTTATTTTACGACAGGGGAACGGGGTATAATGTAATGGGCACACTGACAGCGCCACTGGACATTGCTAAGCGTTGTTGAGAGCCGACAGAAGGCAGGCCAGAGTATCGACAGATCAGCGGCCAGACAGCAGAGAGCACTCCAAGAAACCCGACCGTCAGGTCTGTTCAGCAGCCGTGTACATGACATGATATATCGGATCAAAGGGCACTGAAAATCGTACATACCACGCCGTCATCTCATCTGCTTTAGCATATAATTTGAAAGTAAGTGCAACAGAAAAGCAGCAAAGGCGGTGGCGGCAGTTCGCGTTGCTGTCGCACCATCACATGTGAGGCATCACTACGCCTACCATTGTGCATGTACATGCGACGGAAGTTGAAACAGAACGCAGTAGCCGGTGCAGCGTCTTACGCAGTTTACCTGGTACGCGGCGTTAATTGTGTTTGGCTGTCACGTTGAGTGAGAAGTGGGCGAGCGTGTGGTCCGAGCTGGGGCCGGCGTGCGCCTTGACCGAGTACTGGCCGATGTCGTTAGCGGCGCAGTTGTCGATGGTCAGCTGGTGGCTGGTGCCCTCGCCGCTTTGGTGCAGCCGAATGCTGCTGCTGGCGTCCAGTGGCACGCCGTCCTTGCACCACGTCACTGGTAGGCCACGGCGAAACGTCAGTGATGTGCCGCTGGACCGCTGTGCCCTTGTACAGTCCACTGGCCTCATCGGTGAAAATGGTAGGTGAATTTCCACTCACTATCCGTGAATAAAACAATTTATATTTCACACGAGTATTTGACATTCTGTCAACCTTTTGTGCGCCGCTTAAAAGACGCCAACACAAGACTTTCGTAGAGCACACAGAGAGAAAGCATGCTGGGCAGTCACGAACCAGATGAGATGGCGTGAAATTTACTAATAATTTAGCGTATGGACAAACACAGTAATGACATGCCAAATTAAGTCGACACATACTGGGACAAGGGGTATCATAAACTTGGACATTTCATCAGCGACCTTGATGTTCCAGCACACATTCGCACACCTCCCTTGATGTTCCAGCACACATTCGCACACCTCCCTTGATGTTCCAGCACACATTCGCACACCCCCGGACCCATTGTGGTAAAAAGTGAAATTTGATCGATAGAAATCCGAGATAATGACATGTAAGATTCTAAGTGTCTGGAGCTATTATGAAGTACAACTTCATGAGCATGGTACTCACATTGGGGGCAGGGGCGTTTATTTCTGAAAATTATTGGGGGAGAGGGGGGGGGCACAATACATGAAGGCAATTGGTGGACCCAAATGCATTGGAGGGGGGGAAGGAAAGTCAACATGGAGGGGGTACTTGCCCCTCACAGGTGTTAAAAAAGCACCCATGATTTGGAGCAACAATTATCAAAGTGGCATGGGTGTTATTTTGTATATTATGTGGGGGGGGGTACTTGCCCCCTCAGTATTGGTTTTCCCCACCTATAATAATGTTAAATTATAGGACCTATGGAGTGTGCCTCCTAACGAATTTTTGCCCGCCAATTTCCCTCATGTATTGTGTCCCCCAATAATTTTCAGAAATCTATGTAACTGCATAGTGGCATACATTCCGAAATATGGGCAACTGCGTTTTTCACCCTTTTTAAGGACTGACCAAAATGTGCTAGGCGAACACGAATTGATCATACACATAAACATTTCTCGAGCTAACGGAATTTCTCTTTCAGTGGCATACCAATGCAGTTGAAAAATGCAAACCTATGTGTGCTGTTGTTAAAATAGTCACGCAACAACCATATTTGATGTGTTTTGAAGCTTGGTGGATCCACTTTGGTGATTCTACTACTTTTCGCTTGTACGCATATGCTAGCGTACACTTCTACCAGCAGCTGTTTGGAGCACGGTCACCAGGGAGGGGAGGGGGGGCAATCGCAACCAGCCGTGGGTTAAGACTAATTGCAAACTCGGAGCATTCGCCATGCGCACATCGTACACCAATCACCACTCACCTTTGCTGGCTGGGCTCTCCAACGTTAAAGAAAACTTGGCGGACTGGCCTTCGGCCACCGTTTCCGACACGGGGAATGTCTTGAAGGCAGGCTGCTTCGTGGCCTCATTCGGAACTGAAACAACATACACAAAATCACATTATTTCCGAAAACATCGCGAACATGCAGACAGATACGCACTAGTAGCGCAACCCGTGGGACACTGGAACATTGTGCCCCTCCTCAAATGCCTGAACCCTTTAACCATATGGCGCTGATTGAAAAAAATGACTTCAAATTTGTTTGAGTGCCCTAACTTACCAGCGGACATTCCGCTGGTGCGGCCCACACGCAGTTGGAATCGCATAGCTTCAATAGGTCAGCAATATTGCAATACAGAATCAATGTTGCACCCCATTTGGAAGACAGATCAGGTAATTGATAGCTAAGCGTGCTAACACTAAAACAATGTTGGTCAGTGGCTTCCCGGTGGTGTGTGCATCCACCGTATCCTAGTCTCGGAGACGCGTGGGTCCTAACTTGCGACGGCGTCATCAAGTCCGCCCAGGGGCAGGCCAGGTCGCCTGGCGACGTGATCACTAACGTTACAAATTTTGATGGGCGTTTATGATTAGCAGCAGTTCATGGCCGCATTAAACTGGAATTCGTATTTGGGATCCCGGGCAGGTAACCATTGTAGCGCAAGTTCACGGAGCTACTTTCTTCAAATGAGTCCGGGACGCCATTCAAATTGTGACAAAGTAGTAGTGACACCAGCGTACGAAGAAAATGTAATCCAGTGCATACAAGATGACTGACTTGCCACCATCAGGGTGACTTGACAAGGACTAGCCAAGGGCAGCATCTCACCGAGTACGAACAGAGTGCACGAGGAGAAGCTCTCGCCAGCATCGTTGAAGCCCTCGCACGTGTAGGCGCCGGAATCCTCGGGGAATATCTCGGCGATCTTGAGCCGGTACATGTCACCCACACTGTCGTATTCGAAGTCTTTGGATGGCTTGATCTCCTTGTCGTTGTGTAGCCAGACCACCTCGAACTTGGACGCCCCTGTCAGAGGAATCGATCGTGTTAGCAGCCATTCGATACAAAAGCAAGAACAGGCTGGGTTTGAGCCACTAATATAAAAACAAACTCGACAGTCAGGCTTCTAACGCATGGTGGAGACATCACATAATGATCTCAGGTAACATCTGGAGGGACTTTCAGCTACGAGCGGGGCGAAGCTCGAGCGAGTCTTTTATTGTGCATTACGAAAGAGGATCCTATCAGCGACAGAACCGGACCATTACGATTTTGAGAGCTTAAACGTTGTCTTTCTGATATCAAGTAACGCTTTCCTTTATCCCCGAAGTGGCCAAATTCTTTCGAGTTTATACTTTATAACTTCAGCACATTATTTCTTCTGAAGTGCTCGCAAAATTATCATGATGATCTGACATGGTCTCGATCATGATCATGATGATCTGCATGGCGGTATTTCCCGCGCCTGTATGGCGCAGTCACACGGCCACACCCTATCAACTACACCACTCATTAACCTCTTCGGGTGACCAAGACAGGACAGTTGCGACTGGCCCACAAGTTCTCTGTCGGCAAGGGCATGGTGCCCGACTGTGTGCCTGCAGCAAGGTGGGCCTATAGTCCGCTCTGACGTTCGCTCGTCTAGCTCCCCAACGTCGCTTTTACCGTAGTATGCACGAGGTGACGCTAACCCGCGAGTTACTGAGGGGGTGGGGGATAAAAAGCCCACTCCCAGTGACCGGTGTTTGGCAGAGTACGTCAGTGATCACCGAATCCGGCACGCGCGAGCATACGCGCGCACAAAGCAGATATCGAAAAAGCAAACACCAGTTATCAAAACATGGCCGAACAGTGATTGGGAGACAGGCAGAGGCGTGTCCAAGTTTAGACATAAAGAGGGCGAGGGACGATGGCACGAAGCAAAGCATCGACAGACTATGGGGGAGAGGTCCGTCGTAAAGTTCGTGGCCGCGAGTTTTGCCGTGACGCTTTGCTCAGCGCCGCTAACGCTGGGATCGCTGGCATGTTATATTCCCCAAGCCTGGGTCGGATGCAAATGGCGCGACTGATCGACAGGCAAGCGCCACTCACCGGTGAGGTAGCAGGTGAGCATCTCATCGGTGAACCGGCAGGTGGGTATAACTCACCAGTGAGGAGGAAGGTGAGCACTGAGCATCTCATCGATAAGACGACAGGTGAGCATAACTCACCGGTGAGGCGGCAGGTGAGAATCTCATCGGTGAGATGGTGGTTGCGACTTTACGACGCACTCAGCAGCTAAGGCCATATGGCGTCGCCTGCCTCTCACCCTGGCAGGAAGGGCGCGCGCCGCGGGGAATCGAATCCAATACCTCTGGCTTGCCAGACGCTCAGCTTAACGACTGAGCTATGAGACGGCAGGTGAGCATAACTCACCGGTAAGTCGGCAGGTAAGCGTCACAGCTTCTCCGTCCTTTACCACCTTGGAGTTGAGGTGCTGTATCACGCGAGGTGGCTCCTCTTCGCGGTCCCCTGCCGCCTTGACAGCCACTTTATCCTTGGCTGCAACGAGCAAGCAGTCACGTGATGTGAGTCGCCGCGCCAGTTGGTACACACTCAGGTATGAACTCTGTCATAGCACACCACGATGGATGATAGCTCCTCGATATTCTCGGAATTCATGATCGCGTATACTGGTATTGCATAGAGAACAGAGGTGCAGCCAGGGGGAGGGTGAGGGCCCGCCCCCTCTTAGGACCCAAAATACAACGAATCGAACGAGAAATTGCCAGATTTTCGCCACGCAAAATCCAAAATTTTCAGCAAGCTTCGCACGCCGGAAGCTTTCTCTGTGTCATCACATTGTGTTGGTTGTCCCCCTTAGGAAAACCCTGGTTGAGCCACGGATGGAAAATCACCAATAAACTCTTTGCATCCACCAACACGCTTCCGCAACCCCAGCTGAAGACTTGAAGCCTTGTTGGCATCCAAACTGTCGCTAATCGTCCCAGCGTCAAACAACGCTAGAAACGCGTTAAACACCAGTAACAAGCCAGGATAAAGTGAGACAAGTTCACCAGCAGCAAAAGTTGTTTGAGACGAAATCAGCTTTTGGTATTGTATTCAGGGTTCTGTTGTGACATAGCAGATAATGTGAACATTTCATGTTTAAAAAAGTCATTATGCTTTACTTTGGTGGAAGACGATAAAAACTGCAAGCCCTGGGGTTGCTCTGCTTACCTTTCACGGGCGCAGGGGAAACTGAAAAGAATAAACACCGGTTAAAAAGTCTGGCTTGAAAACGAAACGCGTGCCCGTGCCAAATGTAATCATGCTTCCGTATGCTACTGCAAGAACTTCCAAGCAATGCATCCAATTCACAGCTGCAATGTGCGGTCAGACATGGACTATGTATATAAAAGGAGAGCAGTAAAAACATACAACAAATGTTCACGAGGGACATGATTATCTATTGGTATCACACGTTTATTAAGATAATACCTGTAGGACCGTGGGGAGGGAGGCATAACCAGATGGAGATAAAGAGAAAAAGAAGATGGAGGGGGAGGGGAGAGAGAGAGAGAGAGAGAGAGAGAGAGAGAGAGAGAGAGAGAGAGAGAGAGAGAGAGAGAGAGAGAGAGAGAGAGAGAGAGAGAGAGAGAGAGAGACAGGGACAGGGACAGGGACAGGGACAGGGACAGGGACAGGGACAGGGACAGGGACAGGGACAGGGACAGGGGCAGGGGCAGGGACAGGGACAGGGACAGGGACAGGGACAGGGACAGGGACAGGGACAGGGACAGGGACAGGGACAGGGACAGGGACAGGGACAGGGACAGGGACAGGGACAGGGACAGGGACAGGGACAGGGACAGGGACAGGGACAGGGACAGGGACAGGGACAGGACAGGGACAGGAGGGACAGGGACAGGGACAGGGACAGGGACAGGGACAGGGACAGGGACAGGGACAGGGACAGGGACAGGGACAGGGACAGGGACAGGGACAGGGACAGGGACAGGGACAGGGACAGGGACAGGGACAGGGACAGGGACAGGGACAGGGACAGGGACAGGGACAGGGACAGGGACAGGGACAGGGACAGGGACAGGGACAGGGACAGAGAGAGAGAGAGAGAGAGAGAGAGAGAGAGAGAGAGAGAGAGAGAGAGAGAGAGAGAGAGAGAGAGAGAGAGAGAGAGAGAGAGAGACAGAGAGAGACAGAGAGAGATATAGATATATATATATATATATATATATATATATATATATATATATATATATATATATATATATATATATATATATATATATATATATATATATATATATATATATATATATATATATATATATATATATATATATATATATATATATATATATATATATATATATATATATATATATATATATATATATATATATATATATATATATATATATATATATATATATATATATATATATATATATATATATATATATATATATATATATATATATATATATATATATATATATATATATATATATATATATATATATATATATATATATATAGAGAGAGAGAGAGAGAGAGAGAGAGAGAGAGAGAGAGAGAGAGAGAGAGAGAGAGAGAGAGAGAGAGAGAGAGAGAGAGAGAGAGAGAGAGAGAGAGAGAGAGAGAGAGAGAGAGAGAGAGAGAGAGAGCTGCCCACTCTGTGACGAGGCCCGCTCATAAGTGACGGGACCCACTCACGTATCAAGGTGAATATTCACGCGTAACAAGGGCTACTCACGTGTCAGTTAGTTATTTGGGTTTAAAGGGCGAGGCTACTCACGTGTGACGGTGACGTTGCAGGTAGTGGTGACCTCGCCCATCGAGTTGTAGGCGCGACACTCGTAAAGTCCGTTGTCCTCAGGGAACACCTCGTCGATGACCAGCGACGCCACGCCATTCCTATACTTCAGGTCAATTGCGGCCGATGAGCTGAGCAGATCGCCGTTCTTGCTCCAGGTGATCTTGGGGTCAGGGTCGCCGTGAACCTGGAGGCGGAGCGGCAGGAGGGTCATGTCATGACACGACATAACATAACATGACATGACATGACATTCTTTCAACTTCAACTGAACCTGTAGCCGCCAAGTGCACGGCTGGTTGGATTGGTGTGCGTACGAGACGTTGACCCCTCTAAGTAGCTTGAACTAAGTAGATTGACCGCCGCGCCGCGTGATGATCACATCTAGTGCGAAACTAGATTATGTTACTCCGCGCGCAACAATACTGAGTTGACGAGAAGGGCAGTTTGAAGGCGTCTGTTAGTTTTCAATGGAGGCTCCGTGGGTGAAGTGATCGGTGTCGAGCGGCAGAACCTCGGTAGGTATTCTCGCGCAGCGCGCCGTGTTCACATGTGTTAGTGTAGTAATATGATGATGCAGAAGAAATGGACTGCACATACATGCTCGCGTGGTTGTACTTGCTTATCTCTTTGTTCCGTAGGCTGTTAGGCTGATTAATTGTGGTCGGTATTTTAACGTGAAACGTTTTTCAGAAACCGCATAAAACCTTGCAACAATACACCTGAGCATGTGAGTTGCGAATCTGCAGTTGAAAACTGGACATCGAAATCACGCGCCAACAGAACCCCTGCCGGCAAGGGGCAGAGGTCGTGTGATACTGCATGAATTGGTGTTTGTCGCACGCAGCCGGTTAGGTTCATTCAGGGCGTTAAATTTTTACAGATAAGCTCAGTTAAGGAAATTGGGTTTCACACCACGGCTTTTATGCAGAACAATCAACAGCACAAAAGACACACACACACGCACACGCACACGCACACGCACACGCACACGCACACGCACACGCACACGCACACGCACACGCACACGCACACACACACACGCACACACACACACACACACACACACACACACACACACACACACACACACATATATATATATATATATATATATATATATATATATATATATATATATATATACGAGGTCTGTCTAAAAACTATCCGACCTTAAATTTGCACAGTGGAAGGAGACAGCTTAATGCGCATGCGTGAATTTTTTATCTGCCTGCGAGTGTGTCAGTCGCTGCCTACTGGCCGCTGAGTGAGGTGCTCTGATACATGCTCGTCGGATTTTCGATTTCTCTCAAGATAACTGAACGAGTTGAGCAAAGATACTGCATTAAATTTTGTCAAAAGCTTGGTGATTCTCAAAGCGAAACAATTCGTAAGATTCAGCAGGTGTTTGGAGACAGGTGAAGAGGTTGGGATCAGTAAAGATTCTGCATATGCAATTTTGCGTGATGATTTGAACATGCGCAGAGTGGCTACGAAATGTGTGCCCAAGCTACTGTCGGCGGAACAGAAAGAACACCGTCTTCAGGTTGCACAGGACATACTGGACACTGCCAACACTGATCCTGAGTTTCTGAACACCGTGATAACTCTCCAGACATGGCTCCTTGCGACTTCTGGTTGTTTCCGAAATTGAAGACGCCATTGAAAGGATCCCGTTTTGACAGTAGAGAAGAGATAATGCAAAACGCGACGGCGGAGATGAACACCATTCTAATAGAAGCCTTCCAGAAGTGTTTTCGGCAGTGGAAGGATCGGTGGGCTAAGTGTGTGCAGGCGCAAGGGGCCTACTTTGAAGGGGATTAGGGTCCCAATCCCGTCAGGTACGTAATATATTTTTTCCGGCCAAAGGTCGAATACATTTTAGACAGACCTCGTATATATATATATATATATATATATATATATATATATATATATATATATATATATATATATATATATATCAAACATATCAATTTTCGTCGCATACGTTGTCTTTATAATATTCTACACTCGTAGGTTACAGCTTCCTAATCGTGTGGATTTCCTACCTTCACATTGGCATCATATTTCATCTCACTACACAAGTGTAATATCGCCTCTACCCGTAAAGGCAAGGCTCACTCTTGCTGAAATCCCATCTGCATGACTATCATCGTCCCCATGATCACCTTGTACCCTGGTAGCGTTCGTGGGCGTCTAGCAGGTCGGCTCGGAGCCACTTCACAGTTGACCCGGACGTCCCACGCGAAGCACCTCTGCTGCCGCCCCGGGAGCAGGGGCGGATGTAGGGGACACTGAGAGAATGTGCCCCCATGAAAAGGTGGTGCCCCTCTGACCAGGAAAAGGTGTCCCTTCGGGAGGTTCGAGTGCATCCCCCCGCTCCAGGGATTGTTCAGTCCAAAGGCGCCCCTCACACGGCCATAGGCGCCTCTTGAGTAAAAAGGCATACTCGAGTGCAACCTCGCCCTCCCCCGCTCAACGGATTTTCAGCCAAAGGCGCACCTTCAGATGAGTGTCCCCATGGCAATTCCTGGATTCGCTTCTGTTATTCTCTGGATCCGCCAATGTATCACATATTCCTAATTATATTCACGCCATCTCTGAGGCTAACATTCACCCTCTGGATAGTCTAGCGATGCCTATCCCACTATCGTGGGCTTTTGCAGCCGAGGCACGACCCATGGTTCTGTACCACAAACTGGACCACGGGTGCAACGAATTCGTTTTTTTCCACAAGTCAAGAGGGACACTTGGAGCCCTCCTAACCTTGACGCAAACACTATAGCACTCGTCGTAGCTGTCAACCCTCAGCCGATATACGGTGTCTGCCTGACACACGTCGGGCCAGACCCGAACAATCTTGGTGTGCAGAAACTGCGAAATATCCTGGCGAGACAATAGTGATGGCAACACAATGATGCAACATTGAGTACTGGCCAGATGTTCGGCGACCAGCCGTATGCCAAAGTAGGCCGGGCGAGAAGGCCGCGAGTAGCATGATGTGCTCGGACAGTTCGGCGTGCCCATGATGGTGGTTCATTGCTGGCATGGGTGACAACAGTTCCGTATCAGGACAGAATAAAGAACATACTGACATTTCAATATAGAAATACCCTAGCATTGACGATACAAAACCACTAGTTTTTTGTTGTTGTTATAAGATCCTGTGCTTAGCAAGAACAAAATGTTTCTATCGGATATATGATGCCGCCTGAATAAAATTATTTCTTAACATTTGGATGCCAGACCTAAATGATGACTGTCCCGGTCACTGAAAAAAAATGTAACCGAAGTCTGAATTAAGATATATCGGATACAGGAAAGGGTAATGCAAGCATGAATATAAATACAATCCCAAAAACATGCAGCTCCATAAAATTGAAATAAATTAATCTGATTATAGCATGTCTAACCACCACATCTCACTATCACTGCCACCATTTATCCACCACCTTCAACAAAACTGCCGCTCTTCACAATCATCATTGTGCCATTTCGGCACTCTCGTCTACTTCGTGCAGCCCGTGCAGCCAGTGTTACCCGTGCGGGGTGGGGGCTCACCTGGCAGTGGAGCTGTAGAGAGGCGCCGTCACGCACCGACTGCGCCGTCGGCATCTTGTCATCGAACACGGGCGCGTGCATGAGCGAGTCGTCGGGCGGTATCTCCAGCTCCTTGGTGGCGCTGCGGGAGCGGGTCGAGCTGCCCGACGGCGTCTTGCCGTACGGCTTCAGCACGCGTTTCTCGGGCTCGGCCTTGCGCGTCAGGCCGTCATCCAGGCTGGACTGCAGCGCCGAGCGGGGCAGGGTGGTGTCCAGATCCGACTGGAACCGGCGGCCCGTGTCGGCCGACGACTGCGGCCACAGGCAACCCTCACTCAGCTGCGGCTCACACAACTCACACGAGCGGGGCAGGATGGTGTCCAGGTCCGACTGGAACCGGCGGCCCGTGTCGGCCGACGACTGCGGCTCACACAACTCACACGAGCGCCACAGGGTGGTGTCCAGGTCCGACTGGAACCGGCGGCCCGTGTCGGCCGACGACTGCGGCCACAGGCAACCCTCACTCAGCCGCGGCCCACACAGTTCATGCGACACTCCCATGCGCTTTATTCCTCGTTCGTGAACGGCATTTTGCCAGATTGCGCAGTGCATGGTGGGGGTAGTGGAGACGGAGTTTGCAACACCGTAGCATTTCCGAACGGAGTGCTATCAACATGACAACAAAAACACAGCGCATTGCATGTGACGAAATCCCGTGATTGGTATCAAATATCAATATTTTGGATCACTGACTGACCTTCTAGGTCACCTTAGAGACCAGTTCATCCCCTTAAATCGATAATTTTAGCGTTTAACCTTTCTTTATGCAAAACCAATATCTCGTGCGCGCTTGAAATGTTCAGAATATCATTCTTCAGCATCCTGAGATACTAACGATGTACGACAACCACTATCTAGTACTTGCCGAGCACACCAACCATGCGCGTACAAACTGAAATCGCACGCTTTCACTTCCTCGCTGGGCTGTTAACCTCGTTTGCCCTCGACTGACCTGATCTCGGATTATGATATCTGACGGTACGCATGAACATGCACTGAATTGACCACGTGACGTCATAATTTTGGACAAATTGGCCGATACTTCGGCGCTATGGGTTGCAATGCCCGCTATACTGAGCGCTCTGCATTTTACCAATGGACTTAGTTCACCTAGATAGACTTATACTAGAGCAATGTAGTTCTAGTCTATATGGGTTTGTCACCCAAGCTAACTAATTACCGAATATCATCGGATCGGTTCCGTTGATTTCGTGATGGAAGTGTGACCCGAATTTGCTGCTCCTCCCCCCCCCACCCTCAAGGTGGGTGTTAATCTCTGTCTCACAATGCGTATATCTTCCAGAGATATTCAACGTGGCACATGGCTATTTGTCATTGTCCACTTGTTAAAGCCCAGCAAGAATGTCTTGCAACGAGACAAAATAAAGCAGCCGTCCGAAGTATTCTGATCGTTCGGTTAGATTCCGAGGCTTTGTGACAGAGGAATGATTTCACCCCCTGGCGGTGACCGGCAGCGGCATGTATCAGGCATTGGTAGGTGAAGCACAGCGCATCTCACCGAGTAGGTGCTCGATTGAAAGGACGAGCTCTGCACTTTCGACGAGCCCTGGTGCGACGACGAGTACGAAGACTTGACCTCGGACTTGGACTCAAACTTGCGTCCGGAGCTGAAGTCGGACTTGTACGACGAGTACTTGGACGTTGAGAAGTCGTTTGTTGTCGGTGACACGTGAGAGGCAGCGGTGGACAGGTAGCGGCGGTCTGGCGGCCGGGGGTCGGGTCAAACCGAGCCACCCGCATGCCACGACCTTATGACGTACGACACGAACGTACGACGCAAACGTACACGCAACAGTGTGACAAGCAAGCCAATGATGTCACCATAAGAAATGTCCTGTGACAAGCGTGGTGCGACTAACAACATGCTAGCAGTAGCCTGACCTCGGCTTTGACAATGAATGAATTACAATGACATAGACGTCGCATCGGACGCGGCGACGGGCAAGGCGAGTGAGCTGGCTTTCGATACTTACTCAACGCTGGCTAAAATTGAAGCATCACCACACATCTAGTTGGTTTGAGTGAACATACTTGCACACACATCATGTGCACTGTGGAAACAATGCCCTAATCCATCAGTTTCTGAATAAGAATGGCAGAAGTGCTACATAGGAGTCTTTGCCTGATGCATTTCTCCGGTAAAGGGAAGGATCAAAATCACGGATATACCGCACTTTTATTAATCGATGGAATCCTGCTTGGAAAAATCGAGGTCAATCGATACTTTCCGTGACAACAGTGACTCTGCAGCAGTATGCGAGGGGATAGGCTACCAATAATGTCTTCACAAAACTGATTAATACACAGGTGCGTATTGCTAATGTGAAGCAAGCTACATGGGAGTAGCACTTTAATTGCATTAATCGATATGGCCATTTTTAGCGAGCTTTCTGCGAGCGAGGACAAAGCCCGAGTGAGTATGTTACTGGTGTTGATCCACATATGAAAATGTCTCATATGGGTGATCATCTCATCTCACCCGGCCCGATCATCATGCCATTGAAACCTGAACTCTCATCCGTGTACGACATTTTGCCACCTTCCTCGATGCGGGTGGGGGGTCAATCTCTCTACCGTTTTCAAACGGAGAGCTCAAGCGAGATAAATCGGACGCAGCGCACTGCATGTGACGAGAGCAAGCGATTGATGATGGATTTTAACACTTTGGGTTACTGGTTGACCTCTCAGGTCAGCTTCAACGAGTTCTAATTTGTGCAGTAGGAGCAAGATAATTGGTGGTGAATGGGGTGAGATTTATGCCGGTAGGTGTGCACTGAGCAGGCACATTTATTCAGGCATGGGTGAAGGAGTTCGAAAATTATTGATGTGGCATGGGCCTGGAGGAGTGTGTTATGCAATATCAAGTGAACAGTGATAGATAAGTTGGTTAGATAGTTCCTTTGCAACTGAGATATTGTATTGATTGGTGTGTGCCGACCCCCTTGATGAGGTGATGGTGCTGATGTGATGTGACATGAATTATTGATGTGGCATGGGCCTGAAGGAGTGTGTTATGCAATATCAAGTGAACAGTGATAGATAAGTTGGTTAGATAGTTCCTTTGCAACTGAGATACTGAGATATTGTATTGATTGAGGTGTGCCGGCGTCCTTTCATCTCGTCTTATAGTATCTCTCCTTCGCAAGCTTAACTCGGATGGCCCCTGTGGCTCTTATTAAGCCTTATCAGTCTCTAGTTTTATAGCTATGTATCTGAGACACGGGAGCCTCACAGCCAGCCTCTTGCCCTCGCTAGTCAAGTGCCCCTCATGGCACTATGCACCACTTCATTAAAGAGATTAACTTTTGTGTTGGTCAATCGACCCGATAATTAAATGTTCTCAAGAGTTGCAAGTCAAAAATAGACTTGGAGAAAAATTGGATAGCGATATTCAGTGCAAGAAATACTTTTCACGTGGGCTCCGACCCAATTCGGGTTGTTACAGGACAAATCTCCGGAATACTATGTAATTTAATAAGATGCCTATATCTGTTGTGTGGAAATAATTTACATAAAATGAGAAAGCGTACTTCCACCATGAAGCCTTGTTAAACGAAGGAACTGCCTTTTTACGATTCGATGTATTCGGTACTGGTTTCTGCAGCTTGCTCTTTTGCCCATTGCATCATCATGTAGACCAACGCTGTGGGATTCTTGCACAACTTAGTTTATGTTCCGAAGTGAGGGAACTGCAAAGCTAGCATCCTATATCAACGATTGCAAACGTATTTACAACTATCGAAAAGACAACTGATTTTTCCTTTTCTCTCTTGAAATAATCATTCAAATATGACATGCTCTGGTCTTGCTACCAAAAATGCTTGTGGTTCACAAATTGATTTCCGCGCACCTCAAATAATAAATTTTCCGAGTTAATGCTGTCTTGCACAGCACGAATGAGGGCGTCATTTTCAGAAAGCCTAGAAAACATATTGTGGATTATATATACATTTCGTTAAAAAGAAAGTCACCAATTCGCCTTAACGGAAAACATATCATACGATACCCATGACACTTGCATGGGCCAATGGCAGATGTGTATTGCTCTCGTAGCTTTATCTTTGTTTCAACAAATGCTCTGTGTAAATTTCCCACAGTATACGGGTTAGCTTGTCTGTACCTTGTCCATTTTTGTGTTTTGACTAAAGACCTGAAGAATCGAACATGGGTAATGTCATGTTTATGGAGCACCGTGCTGACGTAGTGCCATTGCACGCGATTTGGCACTCAATTATCCGGCCAAGTTACTCATGTCAAGTTGTTCTGGGTGGTTGGTACGCCGCCGGCTTCATTCTCCCGCCTTGCCTTTTTCTCGCACAGTACCGAATGTGCGGAAGCCGCAATGGGGCTTGGGCACGATATGGCCGTGTCGAAGCACAGCAAGGAAAATAATTAACTTGGAACGAACTGTGGTTACAGAGGTGGATGCCATCATCTGGAGCAAAACATACCACACCTGTATTTTGGCCGAGCACAGGTAATACGTTTATTGAAAAAGGATATTTTGTGTATTGCATTTCATTGCATAGGAATATCTTGTGGTGTGCATTTGATTGAATAGGGATATTTTGCGACGTTGAATTATTGAATAGGGGTATCTTGTGGAGTGAATTTTATTGAATAGGAATATCTTATCGTGTAGATCTTATGGAATAGGTGTACCTTTTGTGGTGTGTATTTGATTGTTCTGGGCTACCTGGCCTCAGAGCTATTCAAGAAAAACCAGCGTCCGGACCGGTCCCGCCCCGATCAGGCCGTCTCTTCTTTGGTGCATGAAGAATTACTGACTCGGCGTGTCGCCTCGCTCGCAGCTGCTTCGAAGGTAAATTAACCAGCTAAATGCACGTGCTGTGGCAACGGAGAAGCCAGTGGCAGAAGCAGCTGAGATGAGTCCTGCCATCTGAAGAGACACACAGCTCACCTGCAGTAGATGACAGGCCGGACTGCTGCTGGGTTAGAGCAGACGGTTAGTGCAAACAGCGATCACAGCTCAAGCCAGCCAACGCAGGTGTTGGCTTTTTGGTTTGGTTTTGCTTTGGGACTTAGTAAGCCCCCGTAATTTTATGACCAAACAGCAGGTATTGGGATGATGAAGGGCTGTTGATGTTCAATGTACGTCGTCAGCGTGTTAATATAATTCGACAGGCAGTAGGCAAATATCATCCACCATTATTCTTTAATTAAGCCACTTTTACGCGCTTTGAGGCATTTCAAGCAAAAGCAAATGCTGCAAAGTTCATTTCTTGTTGTTCCACTAATCGACAAACAAAGTCGGGAAAGTTAAAGACATGGCGACCAATTTTGTATTCAATAGTTACATCGATTTCCTCTAAATTTAGCAGGTGCAGTAATATGATTATCAACAATAGGAATAAAATGGGGTACAATCAGCACTTATACATTTGGTATTCTGCTGCTAGAGCTAAATCTAAGGGAAAACTTAAATCCGTACTATGTTGTCTATGGGGATATGACACTCATGTGAGGTTCTCTGTTTCCGTTGACTTTGAGGTTGACAATGGACGTGCAGGATACATCGGCTACCGCCATTACCTTTACCTTTTTTACTAAGTGTTTCGAAGGTTTTCCTGGACTCTTCACTCGTGCCACCTGAGAAATGTTAAGCACAAGCGATGTTGATTAGCGCAGACAAATACATCTCCACAGCACAGTAACTTAGCAAGAACACCTGCAGAGTCTCATAGGCGAGGGAAGCAAAAACCAAGACGACAATTGCGGCAAAACCTTGCAGATTGCAAGGTACTCGAGCAGGTACCACACACGTGTGTACGGCAAGCATTGCAATATATGATCATCTTGTTGTGTAAGTGTAGCATACGGTCTTGAGCTTGTAAGTGCCTTCACAAATTACATCGTGTGTATGCTATGCGCTGAACTTGAATACTCTAATCCATGAACATGTTGAAGTATTTTGGTAATGCTTTGGAAATAAGTTGGCAATTTGAAAGACATTGGAGTATTGCTGTGTGGATATTTGGTAACGTTGAGAGAAAATATCCACTTTTTAGGCCGTTTTGGTTGTTAGATACCTTTTAAAACAGGCTTCACCAATTCAAAAGAGCGCATGGAGCACCCATTCTTGAGGTGTCTATGAGGTTTAACGCTTTATATGTCGACATGTCAACAATAAAACCGTAATGATAACTAAAATAGTAGAATCTTCAAATCAACCGACAGGAAAGCTACCCGGGAAGAGCATTGACATAGTGCCTGCAGTGTCCGCCACCGTTGAGAAAACACAGCATATATGCTTGCACAGGTCAGCTGTGATTTTAGTGAGCTTCATTCACTGCAAATATGTCTGAGCGCATGGGATGCTGCTGCGTCTTGCGACTCACATCTTGGCACTGAAACACCGGACCACCATTGTGTCGATCAGTACGTCATGCCATACAATTATAACATTGAACACGAATCCTGAAGTCACGCAGACCGACCAACATAGGGTCAACATGTAGCACGCACTGATACAAGGAGACATGGGAGTTCTCCGATGCTCTTGTACGTTCGTACCGCAAGCATGGGAGGAGTATGCGATAGGGTAGGTGTACTAGATATCACACCAACGTTCATCGAACACGCATGCTTCTTGATTTCTGACAACAACGCTACTGCTTTGGCTGGTTTGTCACAATAAGTGCAAGATGTTTTTCGATTCATGACCACAAGGCACATTTGTTGTTTTTACATCTGCAAAAAAGAGCATCGGTCCAAATGCATGCCTGTCTAATGCTGCAGAAAATTGTTATCAAATTCGAACTGGGTTGAACACCAGGAAACGGTTTTGACCACATTTTTTCAACTCCAATTTGCCAGCTAATAGACTACGTTCGACCAGCTAGCTAACGTTCACTACAAAACGGCCACGTGCAGTTGCCACACCTAGGTACGGGCATCGACAACACACAGCCGGAGAACATGAGGACATCGGAGCGAGCCATCTGTGCCGGCCGGCAGCCGTGGGGTCAGCGCCTACCTTCTACGATGATGACGCATGACGTCTCGGTGGAGCCCAGCGCGTTGGTGGCCACGCAGCGGTACTTCCCCGAGTCCTCCGGCTGGCAGTTGCCAATCTCGAGCGTTACGACGCCGTCCGCGTTGTTGATGTTGTACTCGCCACGGCTCAGCTCCTGGTCACCCTTGTACCACTTCACCTGGAGTTGGAGGTGAATGGTAGTCGGTAGGTGCACGGCTCTGACTTTGGGGTGACGGACTCATTGCAGGGTGCACAGTGCTGTCCGCCAGATCCACGGTCATGACCAGCACCAACACATCTGGACTCGTCAAGATGTTACTGCTCAAATAAGCTTGATATCATTGTTATACAACACTACTGCCATGCTGCTGCCAGGTTATACTCAGTTTATGGAAAATTAATGAAGCAGCTACGCTTTCTAAAATGCCAAAAATGATCTGCGGCCTACTAAATACCGATCACTGCAATTGGAGCGTAAGAATGCGCCTACTACCAGTGGTTACATGGCATGCAAATTTTACACTACAAACACATCACTTTATTGTGGACACGTTGCAAAGTCATTGCGACAGAATTAGCGGCGGCTTGGCTACGTCGCTTAGAACCATGTGCGCCACTTTTGAATTCAAATCAACGCAGCGTACGGCGCAGGCGATCATCCGCTCCAGCACTGACCGTGGGCGCCGGCTTCCCGGACAGGCAGCAGAGCAGCTTGCAGGTCTGGTTCATCTGCATGACGCGCGGCCGCAGCTGGAAGCTGAACTTGGGCGGGTGGTCGGCCTCGCGGTCCCACGTCTTCTGGTAGCTGGGCACCACCTGGCGGCGCCGCACCGGCTCGCGCGACTCCTGCCGGCGCGGCAGCTCGCGCGCCACCGCCTGCACGTTGAGGAAGACGGGCTCCTCGCGGAAGCCGTAGTGGCTCTCGGCGCGGATCATGTACTCGCCGCGGTCGGACATCTTGACGCGGTTGATGACGAATGTGTAGTCGTCTCCGTTGTAGCGGCGCATGTACTTGACCGACTGGCGCAGCTCCATGTTGTCGCGGTACCACGTGACCGTGGGCGGCGCCAGCGAGATGACGCGGCACGTGAACTTCACCGACTGGCCCTCGTACGCGAACGCCGACTTGGGCCGGATGACGAAGCGCGGCGCCGCCTGCAGCCGGTCCACGTTGACCTCGTGGATCTGGTAGCGGTCCATCTGCAGCTGGCGCAGACTGGAGTAGTTGGCCAGCCGGCCGAGCGGCACCGGGTAGCCGGACCAGTTGTCGTAGCGGGCGCGGATGCGGTCGCGCATGGGCGTGTAGCGCGAGCTGGAGATGGGCACTGTCAGGTCGCCGTGGTCGCCCAGCAGCCACGGGTGCTCCAGACACTCGTGCGCCGTTAGACGCTTGCTGCAATGCGAAGAGAAACACTCCATGTTGCAGCGGAGTACGCAACGCGGGGTACACTCTGACACGTGACTGCGGAGTAAGGTCGAGGCAGCGAACGGCATGCGGTGTGCCTATGCGCCATTCGTGCAGAATCACATACTTGGTGCTACGTGTGGTTATTCAGCAATTGATGAATTCAGGTGCCAACACATTTGTCTTTCCTTTGTTTGTCATTCGACAGTCTTGGTCACATATGAACTCGACAAAAATATCGGACGATGGTCTATGGAGTATCGGACGATCTGACTGACGGTCCTCTGCTACGATATTTACGTCGGCCATCTCGGATTCGGCTGTCAAGCTTCCCTTGCAAAGCTATATTTGTGTTTTGTAATCCTGGATGTGGGGAGGAAAATAGGGCAATCGAACACGAAGAGGATATTTTTTTCCGGTCTGTGACATCGGAATCTCAGCTTGCACTCCCCAGTTAATTTGAACACTACATCACAGAGCAGTTCATTGCCAAACAGCATCATTCAACTTCCAAGTGGTGAAAACGATAGGGTAAAAATCCAGTTATAACCTAGTCTTCCAACCGTATTCGCTCGTTTTGTTCTTGAATGAGGATTTGCCAAATTTTTGGGCAAGTCCGTTTCAGACAATACATGAAAGCGCAGCTTAAAACACTGCTTGCGGCATAATCGGGCAGCCCAGGGTATCCTGTTGGTGGCTTAACAGTACACCCATGACACCGAGAATACAGGGATTTCCGCTAGGAAGAATGTTAAGCAATGCTCCTCACTAATACACTTACTCTTTGGCTTTAACGAGCAGTTTGCGGATGAAGTCCTTGCCCTCCTGAGAGACGTTGGCGAATGTTTCCTGGTCGAAGTCCCAGTCGCAGGACCGCACGTTCTTCAGCGTTTCGATGTCTGTCTCTCCGGCGAACGGAGACAGGCCCGACAGCAGCACGTAGGCGAGCACACCGACCGCCCACATGTCCGTGTAGAAGCCGACCGGCTCGCGCTCGACGATCTCTGGCGCGGCGAACTCGGCCGTGCCCGTGCTGATCTTGACCAGCTCGTTGGGGTTGAGCTTGGTGGCCAGTCCGAAGTCGATCAGCTTGACGTTGGTCGACTTGGACGTCTGGCACATGATGTTCTCCGGCTTCACGTCTGTCGGGTACCGTTCACATTAGGTGTGTGCCCAACTCTTTCTGGCCATACGAATTCTACATTAAGGACACAATGTATGTTTAGCAGTATGCATGCATTTACTTGCGCATAGTTCACATAATATATTTCTACTTCTTGTTGTGCTTACTCAAAATCATTTCATTAACATGACAGCGTATTGAAATCACACAGGGCACATATTTCAGGCTTAGACAACTTCTTCATACAGGACATGATCGCATAAGCCGTTTGAATGTGTGTGCCCACGAGAGCAATGTTTCAGGAAGGTAGCATAACAACGGTAATACATGGTAATGCGTATTTTCAAACTTCGCTCCCATGAAGTTGATGCAGATCTCACTGGAGTAGATGCACCAATTACTTGGTTTGTGTGAATTTCATGTTCTTTTGTTCATGTTCAAATCATAAATGCATGTGTTCTTAAGCCTAGTATGATTTAGCATGATCATAGCACATTAAAGTAAGTGTGACATGATGAATTATTGAAATCTGACATTGTATGAAAATAAATGCTATCAATGATCACGTAACCAAATCATACGATAACAACATTGTATTTTCACACGAATTTACCGAACATCGTTTGGATTGCTGTGCTACCTAATGAAATAAAAGTAGTAAACCAAATATAGAAATGTCAAAGTATGCCTCTCGGCTTTATGGGAACCTCAATAATGAACCATATGACCATGGGTGCTGTTTTCTATACTTCTGAGAGGACATTTACCTCTTCAATGTTGGCTTTGCCCCCAATAATTCCAACTTGTAGGCAGATGCACATGACGTCATGTCACAGACTGACGGTCCAATATGTATGAGTCGGATTTCAAGGACTCGCAATTTGGAATGGACCTATTTATGAAACTATCAACAGGATTTCACTTCTTGCAATTGCATCGATGAAATATAATGAACCGCTTTATAACAGCGAACAACTACTTCGTAGACATTAGACCAACGTAGAGATTAAAGTGTAGGTGCAGCATCCCGGCACTCTATCACTTACGCCACACCCTCGGCGGACATTGTTCACCATAGCTCCGACCTCTCTACTCACCCAGATGCAGAATGTTCTTCTCGTGCATGTGCTTGACGGCCTCGCACACCTGCCGCATGTAGTTGATAACCTCGGCCTCTGACATGGTGTAGCCGGGGGTGGTGATGCGCTCGAACAGCTCGCCGCCGGACAGGAACTCGAACACGAGCACCATCTCGTCGTCCTCTTCGAACGCGTCGTGCAGGTTGATCAGCTTCGGGTGGTGCAGCTGGTTCATGATGTCGATCTCCTTCTTGATGAGTTCCTTCTCGATCGGGTGGCTGATGGGGATGAACTTGGCGGCGAAAATGTGGCCGGTGGCGTGCTCGCGACACCGGTGCACCACGCCGAACGCGCCGGTGCCCACCTCCTCGAGGATGTCGTAGTGGTCGTAGACGCTGTCGCGCTTGATGTCCACCGGCTGCGGCACGTACTTGGCGTGCACGTCGAACACGAACTGGTCGTAGTCGTCGACGGGCCGGTCGGCCCGGCCGCGGATCCGTCTGCCCGTCTCGTCCACTGTCCGCACGGAGACGCCGTGTCACCAGCTGACACCGACACCGGCTCAGCTCGGGTCAGGCACCTGTTTGACCTAACAGGTCAGACGGGGAACGGCCGTGACCTGACAAAGGCCCTGAAGCGAAAGGCTTACAGATTATTGCTGCCCTTCAGTGTCACGTGTCACAAGTGGCACGACCTGACAATGACTCTCCGGGGAAAACGCCATGCTCTTGTTACCAACTGTCGCCTTCGGATATAAAGAAAACTGGAATGGCCTCCTCACAATGCACGATGTACAAAACATATGTCCTTCCTCCAGGGAACAGGCCACGGAGCATATGCGGTCAGTATTCATGTCTATGTTGTCATGTCTCAATACATCCATGCCTGTTGCAGATATCCAATGCAATGATGCTGCATGTCTGAACAGCATGCTGAAGACATACGGTATCGATGCTCACCCTCATATTTCCTCTTGTACTCCTTTCGCTTGATAACATCACGCATGGTGATGGGCGAAGACTCCACGCTGGGAGCGGACTTGCCGTAAATGTTCTCGGCAATCACCCTGAACGAGTAGGTCTTGCCAGGTGTCAGGTCACGTGCGTCGTGCACCATGAACCTGTAGGCCACAATACCTGCGTTAGAACGTCTTACATCACCGATGATCGACCAACTATATCGTCCCAACCATCGGTGGTAAATAAACACCGTCCCACCCAGAGGTGGTAGATAAACACCGTCCCATCCAGAGGTGGTAAATAAGCACCGCCCCACCCAGAGGTGGTAAAATAACACTGTCCCACCTAGAGGCTGGGAGGTAAAGGTAAATAAACACCGTCCCACACAGAGGTGGTCAATAAGCACCGTCCCACCCAGAGGTGTCAGATCCACTCCATCCCACCCAGAGGTGTCAGATCCACTCCATCCCACCCAGTGGTGTCAGATCCACTTCATCCCACTCAGTGGTGTCAGATTCACTCCATCCCACCCAGAAGTGTCAGATCCACTCCATTCCACCCAGTGGTGTCAGATCCACAACCCCAACCAGAGGTGTCAGTTACACACCACCCACCCATCGGTGTCAGACACACACCACCCACCTAAAGGTGTCAGATACACCCCACCCCACCCAGAGGTGTCGGATGCACACCATCCACCCAGCAATGCCAGACACACACCGTCCCACCTATTACGATGCCAGATACATTCCAGTCAGCAGAAGGGTCAGGGATAGCCTGGCGCTCCCAATTATGATAAGCGGTATCTCAATGACAGGGAAAATGCGAGTTATAAAGGCATATAATAAACTACTGCCAACTTTTGTTCCCAAATATATGATAGCGGAAGCACCAGACACGCATGTTAAGGCTTGAGTACCGACACTTATGTGATATCGTGAATGCCAATGTTCTATACCAAGGTGATTCAGCTTGAATTCAACACTTGTTCGTTTACACCGCGTAAATCAGAAGGAACGTTTTTTGTTCAGCAGAAGCTAGAACAGCAGAATTCGACATATAATCAGTTAAGTAGTTTCAGACATATAATCAGTTAAGTCGACATTAGGAGAAAAAAAAATATCTACGTGAAGTCCCATCAGATCCTCACCTGGTGTTGCCACATCTGATCCAGGTAGACATGGGATGCTCGCGCTTTTCGATGACGTAGTTGGTTACATTGCTACCACCATCCCAGGTAGGTGGCTTCCAGGTGACAATGCATGAGTTTTGCGTCGGTTTCTCAGCAATGACGTAGCAAGGAGAGTCGGGGTGATCTGCGGGACAATATCGTGACCTGGTGAGTCGGGGCGGTCTGCGGGACAATAGCGTGACCTGGTGAGTCGGGGCGGTCTGCGGGACAACAGCGTGACCTGGTGAGTCGGGGCGGTCTGCGGGATAATAGTGTGACCTGGTGAGTCGGGGCGGCCTGCGGGACAATAGCGTGACCTGGTGAGTCGGGGCGGTCTGTGGGACAATAGTGTGACCTGGTGAGTCGGGGCGGCCTGCGGGACAACAGCGTGACCTGGTGAGTCGGGGCGGTCTGCGGGACAATAGCGTGACCTGGTGAGTCGGGGCGGTCTGCGGGACAATAGCGTGACCTGGTGAGTCGGGGCGGTCTGCGGGACAACAGCGTGACCTGGTGAGTCGGGGCGGTCTGCGGGACAACAGCGTGACCTGGTGAGTCGGGGCGGTCTGCGGGACAATAGTCGTGACCTGGTGAGTCGGGGCGGTCTGCGGGACAATAGTGTGACCTGGTGAGTCGGGGCGGTCTGCGGGATAATAGTGTGACCTGGTGAGTCGGGGCGGTCTGCGGGACAACAGCGTGACCTGGTGAGTCGGGGCGGCCTGCGGGATAATAGTGTGACCTGGTGAGTCGGGGCGGTCTGCGGGACAATAGTGTGACCTGGTGAGTCGGGGCGGTCTGCGGGACAACAGCGTGACCTGGTGAGTCGGGGCGGCCTGCGGGACAATAGTGTGACCTGGTGAGTCGGGGCGGTCTGCGGGACAACAGCGTGACCTGGTGAGTCGGGGCGGTCTGCGGGACAACAGCGTGACCTGGTGAGTCGGGGCGGCATGCGGGACAATAGCGTGACCTGGTGAGTCGGGGCGGTCTGCGGGACAATAGTGTGACCTGGTGAGTCGGGGCGGCCTGCGGGACAACAGCGTGACCTGGTGAGTCGGGGCGGTCTGCGGGACAATAGTGTGACCTGGTGAGTCGGGGCGGCCTGCGGGACAACAGCGTGACCTGGTGAGTCGGGGCGGCCTGCGGGACAATAGCGTGACCTGGTGAGTCGGGGCGGCCTGCGGGACAATAGTGTGACCTGGTGAGTCGGGGCGGCCTGCGGGACAATAGCGTGACCTGGTGAGTCGGGGCGGTCTGCGGGATAATAGTGTGATCTGGTGAGTCGGGGCGGTCTGCGGGATAATAGTGTGACCTGGTGAGTCGGGGCGGCCTGCGGGACAATAGCGTGACCTGGTGAGTCGGGGCGGTCTGCGGGATAATAGTGTGATCTGGTGAGTCGGGGCGGTCTGCGGGACAATAGTGTGACCTGGTGAGTCGGGGCGGTCTGCGGGACAATAGTGTGACCTGGTGAGTCGGGGCGGTCTGCGGGACAATAGTGTGACCTGGTGAGTCGGGGCGGCCTGCGGGACAATAGTGTGACCTGGTGAGTCGGGGCGGTCTGCGGGATAATAGTGTGATCTGGTGAGTCGGGGCGGCCTGCGGGACAATAGTGTGACCTGGTGAGTCGGGGCGGCCTGCGGGACAATAGTGTGACCTGGTGAGTCGGGGCGGCCTGCGGGACAATAGTGTGACCTGGTGAGTCGGGGCGGTCTGCGGGATAATAGTGTGATCTGGTGAGTCGGGGCGGCCTGCGGGACAATAGTGTGACCTGGTGAGTCGGGGCGGTCTGCGGGACAATAGTGTGACCTGGTGAGTCGGGGCGGTCTGCGGGATAATAGTGTGATCTGGTGAGTCGGGGGCCTGCGGGACAATTGTGACCTGGTGAGTCGGGGCGGCCTGCGGGACATGTGTGACCTGGTGAGTCGGGGCGGCCTGCGGACAATAGTGTGATCTGGTGAGTCGGGGCGGTCTGCGGGATAATAGTGTGACCTGGTGAGTCGGGGCGGTCTGCGGGATAATAGTGTGATCTGGTGAGTCGGGGCGGCCTGCGGGACAATATCGTGACCTGGTGAGTCGGGGCGGCCTGCGGGACAATAGTGTGACCTGGTGAGTCGGGGCGGCCTGCGGGACAATAGTGTGATCTGGTGAGTCGGGGCGGTCTGCGGGACAATAGTGTGACTGGTGAGTCGGGGCGGTCTGCGGGATAATAGTGTGATCTGGTGAGTGGGGCGGCCTGCGGGACAATAGTGTGACCTGGTGAGTCGGGGCGGTCTGCGGGATAATAGTGTGATCTGGTGAGTCGGGGCGGCCTGCGGGACAATAGTGTGACCTGGTGAGTCGGGGCGGTCTGGGGAAAGTGTGACCTGGTGAGTCGGGGCGGTCTGCGGGACAATAGTGTGACCTGGTGAGTGGGGGCGGTGCGGGACAACAGCGTGACCTGGTGAGTCGGGGCGGCCTGCGGGACAATAGTGTGACCTGGTGAGTCGGGGCGGTCTGCGGGACAACAGCGTGACCTGGTGAGTCGGGGCGGTCTGCGGGACAACAGCGTGACCTGGTGAGTCGGGGCGGTCTGTGGGACAACAGCGTGACCTGGTGAGTCGGGGCGGTCTGCGGGATAATAGTGTGATCTGGTGAGTCGGGGCGGCCTGCGGGATAATAGTGTGACCTGGTGAGTCGGGGCGGCCTGCGGGATAATAGTGTGATCTGGTGAGTCGGGGCGGCCTGCGGGACAATAGTGTGACCTGGTGAGTCGGGGCGGCATGCGGGACAATAGCGTGACCTGGTGAGTCGGGGCGTTCTGCGGGATAATAGTGTGACCTGGTGAGTCGGGGCGGTCTGCGGGATAATAGTGTGATCTGGTGAGTCGGGGCGGCCTGCGGGACAATAGTGTGACCTGGTGAGTCGGGGCGGCCTGCGGGACAATAGCGTGACCTGGTGAGTCGGGGCGGCCTGCGGGACAATAGCGTGACCTGGTGAGTCGGGGCGGCCTGCGGGACAATAGTGTGACCTGGTGAGTCGGGGCGGTCTGTGGGACAATAGCGTGACCTGGTGAGTCGGGGCGGTCTGCGGGACAATAGCGTGACCTGGTGAGTCGGGCGGTCTGTGGGACAATAACGGGATATGAGCGGGGCGGTCTGCGGGACAATAGCGTAGTCTGGTGAGTCGAAAGGTCTGCCGGGCAATAAACACACCACTCAAGACAGTCACACCGCTCAAACCAGACAGACAGTGACGATAGACAGACACGGTCGCCAGACAATCACGCCACTCAAGCTAGACAGACAATCGCGCCATAAAGTCACGCCAGTGAACACAGATAGACTGAGGAACGCCATACAGTCGCGCCAGAGGTGCAATGCCAGACGGCCAGCTCAGTTGTCTTACTGGCGATCTGCACTTTGATGATGCACGAGTCGGCGCCCAGCTCGTTCTCGGCCACCAGTCGGTACGGCCCGTTGTCCAGCTGGTCGACGTCGCGGATGGTCAGGATGGCGTGACGGTCCTGCCGCAGACGGGACATCGTCACGGCCGGGGGTAACACCGGCGGGCAGCGCGAGCCACTCGTGCCCATCGCCAGCTAACGCGAGGTAATGCGGGTGGAATGTGCTGTAGTGGCGCAATTCAGACGCCTGAAAATACACAGCGAACTATGCTGACCGCCTGTCGCAGTCTGGCCATGCTGGTCACCAAGAGACTGTAGCCCAACCCCTGGCTACCCGGAGATCGTAATCAGAGTCATGGTTATCCGGATATCGTAGTGAGAGTCATGGTTATCCGGAGATCGTAGTCCGAGTTGTGGTCACCGAACGTCATAAACCGTGTCTGGTCTTAAGAGATTGCGGTCAGTGTTATATTCATCATGGGACCGCAATCACAGTTTGGACATTCAGAGATCAGATTCTTGTCACATACAATACCTCTTACATATGGTGATATAGCACGTATCATGCAAAGTCATGGTCATTACGCATCATAATTGCACTGGTTTGCTGATATTAGCATAATTACGCAGTCAAAGTAATGCTCTAAATGAACAAAGTGTTTCATGTCTATGAGTTAGCAGCGACATAGGCACCGCATGCATACCTTGTTGGGAATGCAAAACTGTCTTCATTTTCATATTTCAATATTTCAACCACAACACAAAAACAATGATCATACCAAAAAAGTGCTATGGAGAAACGAAATACCACCGCCAGACATCGAAAAATCACACAACCCAAATAAAATTAGCATACCCATCTACAACATCAAATCATTTGAAGATGTACCGTGGTCTCGAGATCGAAGTGGTCGCCTTTCTCGATCAGTTCGCCGTCCTTAGTCCAGGTGCAGCGCGGCCTAGGGTTACCCGTGAAGGGAACCTTGATGACGATGTTCTCGCCCTTCTCGAAGAAGGCCGTGTCGCGGAAGCGTGGTGGCACGTTGATCTTCGGTGCGGCTGTGGACAAGCATATATCTGTCACTAATCTAGTCATGATTACGGATGCCGCCTCTTCCACTCATAAATCAATTTACAGACCTGGAAAACCACAGAGGGAAGTGCTCAACGTCTGTGGTCGGCCCCCTTGGCCGACCACAGACGCCGATTTAAGTGTCGAGGAAACAGTTCACCCGCTGATTAGGAGCTGACCACGGTCCGACTCACTTTTAATGGTGAGGCTGGCCCTGGTGGACTTGTGGCCGGCGGCGTTGTGGGCGCGGCAGTTGTAGTCGTCGGCGTCTTCGCCGTAAACGTCTCGGATGTCCAGGTAGTACGTGTCGCCATCCTTGTCCATGTAGTACTTGCCGCCGCTGAAGACCTCGCGGTTGCCCTTGTACCAGGTGACCTTGGGCTTGGGGTTGCCGGTGATCTTGCACTCGAAGGTGACCGACTTGTTCTGCAGGGCCAGCACGTTCTTGAGCGGCTGGATGATCTGCGGCGGTGTGGCGGCTGTCGGGCAGAAGTGGACGGTCAGAGCGCCTGTCCGACAGCACTGCCACCGGCCCGACTGAGCAGAGTCCCGGCTGGATCACCACCACGCTGGACCGTCTGGATCACCAACGCCGGCCCGACTGAGCAGAGTCCCGGCTCGATCACCACCACGCTGGACCGTCTGGATCACCAACGCCGGCCGGACTGCCTTGGCGCCGGATGGACCGCAATAGTGCCCCAGAACAGCTACAGCCACCATAGTTCCTCGGAATTCCACGGCTAGTCCGCTGCACTTCATTCGATTAGCTGAGGGCAGCTGACACCACAACTCACGAATCCTGACCACATTATCACGGCTCCATTCGCGGCCTGTCGCAACCTCCTCTGGTATCCTGTCAACAACGCATTCTGATTTCCCATATTGAGATTAAAAAACAGGTGTTAGGAAAAACAAGCAAGATATTTTGTTTGTTCCTAAGCCAATACTGTTCTCACAAGAATACTGGGGGTCACAGATTCGTACCTCCGATACACTTACAGGGTTATTCTTCCGTTGCTGACAGTGCTATACAAATGTGCATCCCCAAAATACAAGTAAGTGGTGCTAGAACGGCCGAGGTAGCTTTAGGACGTTAGGACGGTCAGTGCGGTGTGAGGACGTTCGGTACGGTGCAAGGACGGATAGTGCGATGTAAGGATGTTCGGTACGGAGCAAGTACGATCAGTGCAGTTTAGTGACGGTCTGTGGTGTAGGGACGGTCAGTGCGGTGCAGGGACGGTCTGTGGTGTAGGGACGGTCTGTGGTGTAGGGACGGTCTGTGGTGTAGGGACGGTCTGTGGTGTAGGGACGGTCAGTGCGGTGCAGGGACGGTCTGTGGTGTAGGGACGGTCTGTGGTGTAGGGACGGTCTGTGGTGTAGGGACGGTCTGTGGTGTAGGGACGGTCTGTGGTGTAGGGACGGTCTGTGGTGTAGGGACGGTCTGTGGTGTAGGGACGGTCAGTGCGGTGCAGGGACGGTCTGTGGTGTAGGGACGGTCTGTGGTGTAGGGACGGTCTGTGGTATAGGGACGGTCTGTGGTGTAGGGACGGTCTGTGGTGTAGGGACGGTCTGTGGTATAGGGACGGTCTGTGGTGTAGGGACGGTCTGTGGTGTAGGGACGGTCTGTGGTGTAGGGACGGTCTGTGGTGTAGGGACGGTCTGTGGTGTAGGGACGGTCTGTGGTGTAGGGACGGTCTGTGGTGTAGGGACGGTCTGTGGTGTAGGGACGGTCTGTGGTATAGGGACGGACGGTGTAGGGACGGACGGAGCGGTACAAGGACGACCGATACGATATAAGGACGGTCAGAGCGGTGCAAAGACAGTTGGAGGTGCATAAGTACGGTTGGAGAGGCATAAGCACGGTTGGAGCGATATAAGCCGGTCGGAGCGGTAGTGTGACAGTCGGAGCGTACCGTGCGGGTCGCGGATCTTCACCGAGGAGCTGGCCGACGATGAATCGCTCATGCCAGCCTCGTTGACGGCAAACACACGGAATTCGTACTGGCGATCCTCCACGAGGTTGGAGATGTTGATCTGGGGCGTCGTGCACATCACCTGCAACGAGTCGTCATTCTACTGATACCGACGTACAGACACGTTGATCTGGGGATAAATGTGTGATGTATTGTGTCTCCTGCACATCTCTGTACATACCGATGTCGCATTGGTCAGGAGAGTTGGAATATTTATCGCTGTGGGGCAACAAATCCTCATGTTTACCTGTCCTCATGCCTACAGGTCTACACTTGAACCATATGGAATGGTCCCAACGTTAGAAAGGGCCCCAGCTGCGTGCTTTGTTCCAAAACACCCAGACGGCGCCATGCAACTTCACACCTGGCCTAGCTTCTGCAGCATCATTTAATGTTCATAGCGTTTTGATACTTCAGTGTAAATTATAAAGAAGAAGGAACGCAGAGTTCGCATAGGGTGAGACATTGTTCCCTCACTAGCACGTGATGTTCAACAGCAACAATGCCACTCTCACCTGGTGGACCTTGAGCCAGTTCGGTGTGCCAGCCTCGCGCTTCTCGATCCAGTATCCCTGGACCCTGGCGCCGCCGTCCTTGGCCGGCCTCTCCCAGCTGAGGTTGACGAAGTCTCCGCCCACCTCCTTCACGGTCGGCACGCCCGGCGGCGTCGGCGGGTCGTACGGCGAGCGCGCCTTGATCGGGTTGACGCCATCCAGCGGCGGGCCCATGCCGTTCTGGTTGGCGGCCATCACGCGGAACAGGTACTCCTGGTTCTCGGTGAGGCCCTGCACCATGAACGAGGTGTCCTTGCAGGTGGTGGACACCACCACCCAGTGGTCGTGCGCCAGGTCGCGCCGCTCCACCACGTAGTGGGTGATCCTGCTGCCGCCGTCGTAGCTCGGCGGCTGCCACGACAGCGTGCACGTGTGCTTGCTGATCTGGCTGGGCCGCAGCGGGCCCTGCGGCGGGCCCGGCAGGCCGGTGATGAACACCTTGAAGCCGGCCGCCACCTGGCCGCTGTTGTTGCGCACCGTCAGCTGGTACTGGCCGGCGTCCGCCTTCTCCACCTCCTTGATGAAGATGATGACGTAGTCGTCGAAGACGGTGTAGCGCACGTGGTGGTTGTCCTCGACCGGCCGGTCGGCGTGGCTCAGCGACACGTCCAGGGGCTGGTCGCCGGAGAAGTAGATCTTGATCTTGGCGTTGTCGCCCTCCGGCAGGTACATGTCGCTCGGCATTCGGTCGATCTTCGGCGGTGCTGTAAGTGGCCGAGAGTCATCACATCGGATTATGTCGTCATTAGAGACATGCCAGAGTCACTGTGAGAACTTGTTAACATATTTCTTAATTCACTAGGGAGACACCTTATGCAGTTATCATCGATGTGCGATCGTTAGTTCACTTTGAATTTACACAAAGAAGCCACACATCTCCCCAACGCGATATGCCATATTGAAAACTTAATGAGCTCCGGAACGCAACAACAGGCTTGATGATGAATGGAAATGCAAAACACTCTTTATGATGGTTCCTATCGGAAATACATATGACTCATGGGACTTACCCGAAGTGCCAAAACATTCTGTTTTTTTCTTCTCCAAACGACCCTGATTCTAGCAACCTGCATGGCGTAACTGACTCCCAGAATCCACTATAGCCCACAAACCCAGAGCCCTGATAGGGCCTGTGATCCCAGTAACCACCATAATCACCCAAAACCAGAGCCCTTGTATGTCTGTGGTCCCAGCAACCACTGTAGCTCCCAAAACAGCCATTGTAAGGCCTGTGATCCCAGTAACTACTACAATTGAAACAATTCAGAGTCCTTGTGCGGCCTGTGGTTCAAGTAACTACTATAGCCCCCCCCCCCCCCAAATCGGAGTCCGCATAAGTTCTGTGATCCCAGTAACTGCTCTGGCCCTCCGATTCTAGTAGGTTCTATGGTGCCCCTGGGCTCTGTAAAGTGCCCCGGTCCCAGTAGGCCACATGATGTCGACTCCGCAAACCCGGTGGTGGCCCGACGTCAGTGGCGTTATAACGCACCTCAGACCTACGAACCCTACGACGTCCCCGATCCTATTGGGCCCTATGGCGCTCGTGATCCCAGTGGGGCCCACGGCGTCCCCGACTCCGTCAATTCCTATCGCAATTGACGTGGCCCAATCGCAGCGGTGCTTGGCGGGTGTGATGTCTGTGAACGGTGGCGGTGAGCGGCCTGGGTGCAACGTGACCAGTGGGCAGTGAGATGAGCGGCTGGCGCGGCTGACACTGACACGGCTGACGGCTGACACTCTGACACTGAACGGCTGACACTCACATCCGATGCGGACGCGACAGGTGGTGGTGGCGTGGCCCATGACGTTTCCGGCCTGGCAGGCGTACTCGCCGTCATCGGAGGGCCACACCTCGCTGAACACCAGTCGGAACACGCCGTTATCCTCCTCGGCTTGCACGCGCTCCAGGTCCGTGTTCACTACGCGACCGTTGCGCAACCAACGCGCCCCCGGCATCGGCGTACCTGCGTACATGGGTCAGGTCATACCGGCCCGCGGCATACTTGGAGCAAATAAAATGAAATCGTGTCAGACCGCTAAATGTACAGTGAACAAAACAGAAGGTTGATTTGCGGCATGCTCGGTGATGTCAAGCTTGTCCTGGTTAAATTATCTCAGTATTATCAGAAGTACAGCTAGTCATGTCACGTAATGTCATGTGAAGGTAAACCAGGTGAGGTCAGGTCAGGCGCGGTCGGCTCAGGTAACTTAGGCCAGACTTGGTCCAATTGTACGCTCGTATATATCACGCAATCCCTACAGGGAGTGGAATATGAAGCTTGCTGTCATTGGGCGTATAATTAAGCTATTACACTGTTTGCAATTCACAAATGACCTGAAACTGTGTGGCATCTATCGATGGTCTGCCACTCACTGCGGGCAACACGAACTTAACATTCGCCGATAGCTTTACACAGCCTGAAGCTGTGTGCTACTGACACTTACCGATAGCCTGGCACTGGAGCGTCATCGGCCGCGAGAGACCAGCGCCCGTGTTCATCAGGTTCTTCACGAACTCGGGCACCTTGCCTCCCACAACCTCCTGCAGTCGCACGGGGCTGATGCACTGGGCCGGCTCTCCGCGGCCGGCCGCGTTGATGGCGCTGACGCGGAATTCGTAGTCGCCGCCCTCCTTCAGGTTGATGGCCGAGAACTCGCAGTCGGGCACGGCGTACTCGCTGCACTTGATCCAGAACGGGCTGCCCAGCTCGCGCTTCTCCACCTGGTAGCCGGTGATGCGGCTGCCGCCGTCGAACGTCGGCGGCTCCCAGCTGAGGTCGACGTAGCTGCGCGTCACCTTGGTCACCTGCGGCACTCCGGGCGCCGCCGGCACGCCGCGCTTCGAGTGTAGGCGCGCGCGCGCGCTCGGCGCCGACGGCCTGCTGAAGCCGGCCGCGTTCTTGGCCTTGACGCGGAACTCGTACTCGCAGCCCTCCTTGAGGCCGTTCACCTGGTGGACGGTGTCACGCGCCAGGTAGTCGTTGCAGTCGCGCCACGTCTCGTCGGTGACGTCGCGCATCTGCAGCCTGTAGCCCTGGATCTTGGAGCCGCCGTCGGACGCGGGTCGCTCCCACATGAGGCGCGCCGAGCTGGACGTACAGTCGAGCACCTTGGGCTTGCCGGGCGCGTCCGGCACCGTGAATGGGAAGCGCGCCGTCACCGGCTGATCGGAGTCGAGTGGCGCCGACTGGCCGTACTGGTTCTCGGCGCGCACACGGAACAGGTAGCGCTTGCTGGGCTCCAGACTCATCACGTTGTAGCCACAGCCTCGCACGAAGCTGCACGCCTTGGTCCACACCTGTGAAGCGGCCCACTGGCTGTGAGGACCGTGCAATAGTAGAGGGCCTTGTGTGGTACGCTGAACTGAATGTAGCTGAAGCTAGAAGGCACATCATAATGCGGTACTGTGGATATCAAACTGTGCAAATTAAATTGTGTTCATTTCCTGTTGAGATACCGGAGTTTTCAATAATTTCGCCTTTATCTGGTTCGTTAATTTAATATCATTTATATCATTTAAGATCTGGTTTCATTAATTTCTCTCAAAATATTTTTAGCCGCAGGCTTCGCTTAATGCATTAGCGAACAGCTTGCTTTTCACAATGAGTGCGACAACGGACGCTGGCGCAATTCTGCTCACGAAGATAGAAGGCAACAATGTACAATACTCACGTCCGTCTGTAGATCCATCTTCTCCACGGCATAGTTGGTGATGGGAGATCCACCATCGTCAAGTGGTGGCCTCCATGACAACGAGCATGTCTCTGGGGTGATATCCGAGATCTCTAGCGGACCCTAGAGCAGCGAAGCACATGCATAGCATCATCAACAGCAGAGCCCAACAGCAGAGCCCAACAGCAGAGTTGATGACAAGTTTGCACTAATTATTGTGCTGCGACTACGCGACATTTGTGGAATTAGAGGTGCCCAAACTAAGCTATGGCTTATCACTATAATGTCAAATTACATATACAGGCAGTGGTATCTGTTAACCCTTCATCGATCCAATGCTAGCTCCCATTCAATATCGACCCAGAGATAGCACTCATCGAATATCCACACAGTGGCATCAATCATCGGACATCGACCCAGTGATAGCAGTCATCGAATATCGACCCAATGACACCAGTCATCGAACACCGACACAGTGACATCAGCATCGGACATTGACCCAGTGATAGCAGTCATTGGAAAGCGATTCAATGACGTCTGTCATGCGACATCGATCCAGTGACATCTACTACAAGACATCGACCCAATAACGTTTCATGCTACTTCAACCCAGTGACACGTGCACCAGATATCGACCCAGTGATATGTGCACCAGACATTTATCCAGTAGCATCTGTCATCTGAAGTGACCCGGTGATATCTGTTATCTGACGTGACCCAGTGACATCTGCCATCGGACGTGACCCAGTGACACCTGTCATCTGAGTGACCCAGTGACACCTGTCATCTGACGTGACCCAGTGACACCTGTCATCTGACGTGACCCAGTGACATCTGCCATCTGACGTGACCCAGTGACACCTGCCATCTGACGTGACCCAGTGACATCTGTCATCTGACGTGACCCAGTGACACCTGCCATCTGACGTGACCCAGTGACATCTACCACGTGACGGACGCCACAGCCGGCTGTGTCGGCTGGACAGGCGGGTACCTGCGGCGCAGTCGGCCGGTCCACCACCTGCACCCGGCACGTGGCCGTGTCGTAGCCCACTGGGTTGGTCAGCTTGATGGTGTAGCTGCCCTGGTCGGAGCGCTTGGCTCTCTTGTTGGTCAAAATACTCTCCGTGTCGCTGTCGGGGAGCAGCAGCGTTAACGTCATCATAGTGGAGTGCGAACTGTATGGCACCAGCTGTAGAACATTAACCAACTACCAGGTGGCAACTGCATTTAGCGGAATTCGTCGCAGCACGCAGGTATACTACCGTTATCGCTATCCTCCCTTTCGCATTCGCAATACTCTTCCGGAGCGGGTACCCACGTGACTCTAGACTTGACCATCACAGGCACAGCCAAACATCACCATATTGTTGAAACGTAGTCGCCGTAATCACTGCAGTCAATGATGTCAAGCAACTGTGTAGCCAGACGTGATGCCGACCATGGCCATTACCTGAGCACTACTGTCATCTTGACCACACCCCGGTGACTCAGTCACCCTGGGACACCTGCCAACAGCTCCGCCCCATGGGCCGCGTCAAAGGTGTCCATGTCACGGACTTCAATGATTCACAGATTGATCCTCTTTGAACTAGGCTGCTTAAGTTAATCACATACTGATTCACAAACCAGAACACTGACCCGTTGCGAAATTCCACAGGGACTCCAATCGCACAAGAAACACAAGCTTTCCGTGGCCTCGATCGAAAAATATGCCCCGCGTCTCGCCTGACGTTCCTTTGTCGCTGACACTAGAGCCGGCCATGGTGTCAGAGCGCGGCGCGGGTCTGACCTGGTGTCGAACTTGACCCGCTCGTCGGGGAAGATTTCGTCACCGCCGACGGTCCAGGTGGGCTGGGGTCGCGGCGAGCCGACGAACGGCACGGAGATGGTGAATGGCTCGCCGGCCCGCACCGTCATGTCCCGGATCGTCAGGTCAGACGTGATCTTGGGAACACCTGCAGCGACGGGATCAGGTCAGTTCCGCAGCAGTGGGCATCAATGCGACACAGGTATGTCAATAGGCGAAACCGGGTGTGCAGTATTTTATCACTGGTCCTATATTACAGCTTTCCAATGTCCTCCATACCTTCTGGTACAAACAAAGAAGCTAACTTGCAAAAAAATGCAAAAAACGCACGTATCAACTTTACTACCTACGTACCACTTGGGCATGAATACACCACTCATATTCATGACTGTTTCAATTTTTGTCGTGTTTTGTAGTGGGACAGAGTAGAGGTGACTTACTGGGAGGCAGCTGGGCCTTGATGGGGTCGGATGGTCCGCTCCACGGGCCCTGGCCGGCGGCGTTCTTGGCAGCCACTCTGAACTCGTAGTCGGTGCCCTCGCTCAGGTTAAGCACTCTGCCGAAGTGGCGTGCATAAGACACGTGCACACAGGGCCGCATCTGCCCGGTTCTAGGGAACGTGTACACAGCTGCATCTGCCCGGCACTAAGGAACGTTCGAGACCGTACTGAAGGCGGACCGTCCATGTGACACGAGACCGTTCTGAAGGCGAACCATTTACGTGACCAGAGACTGCACTGAGGGCGGGTCTTTATGTGACACGAGACCGTACTGAAGGCGAGCCATTTATGTGACACGAGCCCGTGCTGAAGGTGGGGTATTTATGTGACACGAGACCGTACTGAAGGCGAACCATTTACGTGACCAGAGACTGTACTGACAGAGGGATATTTATGTGACCCGAAGCCGTACTTGAGGCAACTATAACGTAAAACTCCCTTAACGTAGATGTACACTTGCCTGCACTTTGCATGCAAACACTCGCTTTAATAGACATACATGTAACGTACTCGCTTTAAAGGCGGCGCAAATGACCTTTATGGTCCGGCACGCCTAAAAAATCACTTCCCCCCGTACTGGGACGACTGGCCCAGCCACAGCCGCCTTAGTGGTGGTACCCACTTGAACTGCCTGTCGGGGATGGTGGCGTGCACCGCCTTGACCCAGCCTTCGCCGGGCACGCGCTTCTCGAGCAGGTAGCCAGTGATGGGCGAGCCTCCGTTGTGCTTGGGCGGCTGCCAGCCGAGGGTGACGGAGTCCTCGGACGTGGTGACCATCTCGGGCACGGCCGGCGCGCCGGGCACGTCTGTCGACAGGCCGACCGTCAGCCACGTCACGGTCCAGGCACGGCGACAGGACACACACTGCGTACGCATATCAAGCACGGCGACAGGACACACACTGCGTACGCACACCAAGCACGGCGACAGGACACACACTGCGTACGCACATCAAGCACAGCGACAGGACACACACTGCGTACGCATATCAAGCACGGCGACAGGACACACACTGCGTACGCACACCAAGCACGGCGACAGGCACACACTGCGTACACACACCAAGCACGGCGACAGGACACACACTGCGTACGCACACCAAGCACGGCGACAGGACACACACTGCGTACGCATATCAAGCACGGCGACAGGACACACACTGCGTACGCATATCAAGCACGGCGACAGGACACACACTGCGTACGCATATCAAGCACAGCGACAGGACACACACTGCGTACGCATATCAAGCACGGCGACAGGACACACACTGCGTACGCACACCAAGCACGGCGACAGGACACACACTGCGTACGCACACCAAGCACGGCGACAGGACACACACTGCGTACACACACCAAGCACGGCGACAGGACACACACTGCGTACACACACCAAGCACGGCGACAGGACACACACTGCGTACGCACACCAAGCACGGCGACAGGACACACACTGCGTACGCACACCAAGCACGGCGACAGCACGCACACTGCGTACGCACACCAAGCACGGCGACAGGACACACACTGCGTACACACACCAAGCACGGCGACAGGACACACACTGTGTACACACACCAAGCACGGCGACAGGACACACACTGCGTACACACACCAAGCACGGCGACAGGACACACACTGCGTACACACACCAAGCACGGCGACAGGACACACACTGCGTACGCACACCAAGCACGGCGACAGGACACACACTGCATAAGCACACAAAACACAGCGACCATACACACTATCCACACACACCCACAACACGGAGATGACACGAAGTGCATACAGATATGTTGCCAACACACACCAAACAAGAAGACAATAGTGAGTGTATGCAGACATCGCGTCCATCGATATATGAAGCACGAAGCCAGCACAAAATAGTCGACCGAAGGTGATAAATACGGATTCCGAAATCCAGCTATGTATGCGCATCGACCATTACAAGTTAACTTGGTATCCTTTTACTGATGATGTGCCAGTTCTATTTCATTGGTGCTTACTGTACAGTCTTTCTACGACTTAAGACAAGGAACGGTCAGCATGGTAGTTTATACATTCGTAAATGTGTGTAGGAATTCATGGCGTGACGGTCGAAAAATGACGCGACACAGCTGATTAATAACAGTGCACAATTTACAATCCATCCCATGCATCACCCAAGAACCGACACCATTTTGTGCGGCACCAAACACAAGGCTGGTGGTCCGTAGTTGGCTTACCGAACGGATGGCGAGCCCTGATTGGCTGGCTGGTCTCACACGGCTCGGATCGGCCGTGCTGGTTTTCGGCGAACACTCGGAAATCGTACTCCTTGCCGAGGGTAAGGTTACGAACACGCACGCCGGTCCCCGATACGAAGCTGGACACCTGTGCATGCATGTGAAAAATGCCACGTCAGTGAGAAAAGACATCCATGTTGTTCGGCACCTGTATGACATCCGCGACAAACGGAATGCTTACATTCCAACATCAGATACAGGCAATTCAATCCTCTTCAACACCTAAACATTTATTAAAATTAGACAACCTATAGCACCGCGATGCTGTTCCACAAGGACCGGTAGGCTGAAGAAGATACCCCATCGCCATGAGTGCCAAGACTGGGAGAACATTTCAAATTTATGTTAGTTCTTACTTGGGACTTTTCAAAGTGCACATTTACTGTGACTATTCACAGGCGCCAAAAGCACATCATTGTCCACTGTGAGACAACGGTGAGACACACTGTAAGACGACGGTGTGGCACATTGCACGACGACGGTGCGGCACACTTCAGAGTGATAGCAGCACCATCGGCATATGAGCAGTGTCTGAATGTGAGCAGCACCAGACTGCATCCCTGGATGTGATCAGTGACGGTATGTGATCTGCGTCGTGGTAAGATCAGTGTCAGTATGTGGTCAGTATCGGCATGCGATCACTGTCGGAGGGTGATCAGTGTCGGCACGTCAGCATGTCGACATGCGATCCGTTTCTGAGTGTGGTCAATGTCGGTATGTGAGCAGTGTTGGTATGTGTTCAGTGTCGGTATGTGTTCAGTGTCGGCATGCGATCAGTGTCGATATGTGTTCAGTGTCGGTATGTGAGGAGTGTCGGTATATGTTCAGTGTCAGCATGTGATCAGTATGTGAGTGTGGTGAAGGGCCGCCTATGATCAGTATCGTGGTGAGACCAGTGTCAGCACAGCATCAGTGACGGTATACGATTAATGTCGGTATGTGATCAGTGACGCTATGTGATCAGTGACGGTATGTGATCAGTGTCGTGTCGGTTTGTAACCAGTTTCTGGGCGCGATCACAGTGTCGGCTTGTGATTCTTGTTGTCATGGGCGCAGCTTCGGTATGCGACCGGTGTCGGTATGTGCGCAATGTCGGCATACGATCGTTGTTGGGACGTGGGCAGTGCTGGTGTGACCAGCTACGCTGACGTCACCTTGGTCCAGTCGGCGGAGCCGTGGTCGCGCCGTTCCACCGCGTAGTTGGTGATGTCCGAGCCGCCGTCGTCTTTGGGCGGCTTCCAGAACAGGGTGAGACTGTCGCCGCCGAACTCGTCGGCACGCAGGTCACGTGGCGGTCCCGGTCGGTCCAACACCTGATCACGTGACCGCTGTCAGCTTGGGTTGCGCGAGGTCGCAGCACTGCTGGCACGACTGCTTAATGATAACACTTCAGAATTAACTGCAGCATAGCTTCGTTGACACTTCACCTACCGTCGGCCATGCCACGGCCCGATTCATCAGAGGCGAGCTCCGAACACTCGTCGCTCACTGAGCAAATGACGGCTGCAAGCCAAATATGCACTTCGATCTTTTCAGATAATACCGCTTACAGTTTTCCGCATAATTCGCAATCGGCCGAAGCAAATGACATTCTAGTTTCACGGAGAGCTACGTGTTAACTCCCCATGCCGTGTACGATGTTTCGCTCATTGCCATAACAATTCATCGCTAAGTTACGATGTTAGATATTTGGAAGCATCGCTTCTTAATCAAACATATTTGCTAAGCAATCATGCCCTTCCTATGCCATGCCAGTGATCGCTACGTAATCATTGTCATGTACTTCTCTTATCAAAGCCTAACATTCACCGACATCCCATGGATGCTGTTACTCTGGTTTCGTTCACACATATAGCAAGCCTGCATCTACTGCGAGTGGTGCCCAGTCGACCCCACATCACTCAGTGAGGTAACATCACTCAGTGAGGGTCAACCCCAGACAGTGTTCTCATCGAGCTCACGTCGCCAGCTAACCTGCCGGGGGAAGTGTCCTCACCGATCTCACCCCGCCAGCTAACCTGCCGGGGAAGTGTCCTCACCGATCTCACCCCGCCAGCTAACCTGCCGGGGGAAGTGTCCTCACCGATCTCACCCCGCCAGCTAACCTGCCCCGGGTGGTGTCCTCACCGATCTCACCCCGCCAGCTAACCT
>JAOTOM010002907.1:0-90000 GCA_034440615.1 Ashinkailepas kermadecensis
TCAAACAAAGGCCGAATGTAAATTTTGTACAAGTTTAAGAGGATTTGCTTTGAAATCTTACTTGCAATAGGATAAAGAGGGCTTAGTGCACAATTGACCTTTTGGATAATCTCGTTTATGTGACTATGGAAACGCAAGTCAGAAGAAAATGTTAAGCCGAGGTGTTTATGATTTTCTAAGTTTGGTATTGGTTGGCTTCCCATTCTGAGATTTAGGGGTTTACTGTTTCTTTTACATGTTTGTTGGATCGTTTTTGCCGCGTTAAATTGTATGCCCCATTTTGTTCCAAATTCGTGTATAATATCAAGATCTTTTTGAATTGATTGTTGTGCTTCTAGTGAGCCTTGGGTGTGCGAAGAGCAAAGCGACGTGTCACCAGCGAAAAAAAAACTTATTTAATTTGTAATCATGTCCGCCAAGTCATTTAAATATATTAATGCCAAAAGGGGTCCCAAAACAGAACCCTGTGGGCAGCCCGCATTTATGGTAATTGGTGATGATAGGCTGTTTCCTACCCTTACACGCTGTTCTCTATTTTCTAAGTATGATTGTAGCCAATTTAAAGCAGTACCGGTAATCCCACAATGATTTTTGCACTTAAAAATAAGTCCTGCATGCCATATAGTATCAAAATATTTTTGTATATCAAAATATATACATGTAAAGTCAGGATTTCGATCTAAAGATGAATATAGAGTATGTGTTAAGTAGAGCAACTGTAGTTGGGGCCCATAATAGGGACGGTAACCACTTTGTTTCTCAGAGAGTATATTATTTTCTGTGATGTGTGAATAAATTCGTTTAAAAACGAACTTTTCTATAATTTTGGGCACACACGATAAGCGGCTAATTGGCCTATAATTTGTGGGATCAGAGCATGACCCTTTCTTTTTGAATATGGGCGATACATTAGCTTGTTTCCATTCCTTGGGGAAAACTCGAGTGATAAGGATTTGTTAAATAACTTAGTAAGGGGTTCGTAGATAAGAATAGCAATTAATTTAAGCAGCCTGGGAGATATTTAGTCAGGTCCTGTTGTTTTATTTGGATTAAGATGGTTGAGCTGCTGAAGAACTTCATCTTCAGTGACTTGCACTTCTGCCGAACTTGGAAAGCTATGATTATATTGTGCGTCCATGGAGGGTAGTTGCAAGTTGTTAGGTGATTGAGATTGTTCCGCAAAATGCTCGTTCAAGAGTGTTGCCTTCTCTACATCATCAATAATTGCACCATTTTGACCATCTAGGGGTGGTATGCTTTGGGACATTGTGGTACCAATTATCTCCTTTAAAATTTGATGGTATTTTCGAGGGCTATGTTTGCATTCTCATAGTTTCCTAACCTGGCTCTTAATGTAACTATTTGTTAGTGATTAGTGATCGCTGTCATGTGCTACCTCCCAGTACATTCTTATATATTTCCTTCAAATATGCATTCTATATGATGTATATTTTAAGGAAATATACTACATATGAATTATGCATATATATGACCATTCTGAGCTGTATGAATTATGTATGTTGATGACTATTCTGCGCAGATATAGCACACATTTGATACGATTGTAGATAAGTGATCATAGAATAACAATGTTATTCCAAACTGACCTCAGGTGAAGTAGCAAGGTCAAACTTCTGTCGACAATAATCACTGGCGCACCCAACGGGGTGGCCCGCGTACCTGCTCCCCACATCTTAGGGTTCGACATATTTGCTTTCGAAACCTGAAACTAAAAATATAGATAAGCCTTTCATAACAGCCCCGCCAACAGCATTATCTTTGGAAGGAACAAAAAAAACGGAAAAATGCAAACCAATGACTCTTGCTCAACAACAACAACGGAAATTAAGGAGATTTGTCCATGCATTCCCCGACCCCCTCCCCTGTCCCCCCAAAAGATGTTGGTACACATCTGACAATATTTATATATTTTATATGGCAAATTAACCGTAGTATTTCACTTGCTAGACAAATGAGGCCCGTGCTTCTCTCAGGATCAAGTAAAAGGTTTGATTGTGGTAACGGCTGGTGCAGACCTGAAAACCGGATAGGTCCTTATGAGCCCCCTAAACAAAACATGAAAAGCTTCAACATTGCGGATCCTATGACAACTCACTTGTCCGAATGCCATCATGTATGGAGACGCTATTTTTGTTCTTGCGTCATAAGTTCTCTCCATGATACATGGTCTTCGCCAACATTTATTACGAACTACAGAGGTGACAAATTAGATATTTTGCCCAAGTGTTGGCGACAGGCTTCAGTATTTATCGGAACACCATGCGCCGGAACATCATGCACCATTGAACACTATGCGCCGAGGTCTCCTATGCCAAAATATACCGGAGGGTGTTGATTTCTGAACATGTTTAGGGAGAGGGATATGAATACATGAAGGAAATGGGTGGTCCAAAATATATCGGGTGCATATCCCATATGGTCGCATGTTTAAATTATTGGGCGGGTGTCAGCCAAGATTGCTGTGGAGGGAAGTTGGCCCCATTAAAAGCATGCAAATCGACACCCATGGTTTCTAGCACACGCAGGTCCTCAATTTAGTTCTTCGTACTACAATTATTTAAATGACGCCAACAAATGCCGCCCCGGTAGCTCAGTTGGTTAGAGCGCTGGCCTGCTCTGGTCTCCCCTGTCCTGGCAACGCGGGGTTCGAGTCGCTCCACGACGCGCTCGCATGGGCTGGGAGGGTCAGTTGGCAGCTGACCCGATAAGGCCAGGGACGAGCTACTGGACGGCCGTGTCGGTGCATTGACGGCACGTGAAGCTTTCGCTAAAAATTATTCCGTTGAACTGGAGTTAATGGATCGGGTGGTGGGGCCAGGGTTCACGCAACAAGCGTGAACAACAAGCGCAATAGGACCCTGGTTCATGAAGCCACCCCAACAAGAACTCGGATAAAATTAATTAAAATTACAAAATTAAATGACTGTTCTGCTTGGTATGCTCCACAGATAATAGCAATCATAAACAATAGGGAGATCATATTTTGAAACGTGCACAGGTGTGCCGTGCCGTAGTGCCGTATAACACGAGTATTGTGACTCTACACCACAAGGATTGAAAGCAAAGCTGTTGGACATGGGCTTCCCGATATTTTGGGTACACTGTCACGCCACAGGCAATGTGGCAGTAACTGACGAGATAGCTGGAGACGAGCAGCAACAGTGCTGTCAATCGCCTTTTGAACGTGTTCAATCCGCGAGTGGGATCTGGACAATTTTGGGAAGGTAAGTTGCCCTCCTGTATGCTGTCACGGCCTTCAGTATATCCGTGGCGGTGCCGGGTTTAGCACGCCCTAGCGGGGCTGTAATTTACCGGACTGGTGGGTCGTCGCAAGCGGATGCCTCCCGGCTAATGCGACCGACGACAATTTCAGCTTTCCGCCCAGTGCCGGGGTCGTACGGCGCCGCCACGTCCGCGGCAAATCACCGACACGCACATGGTGGGGTGTCGGGAGGGAGGGAACACCACCCAGCCGCGTGGTGGCCGCACAGGCAGTCATCTGCAGTCGTGTCCAGCTGTAGTCGGGCGCCGCTGCAACAACAACCCGGGTCATGATCCGTCTTGTTGGCGGCAAGATGAGACAGGACGTAATGTGAGGAACCGGCGTGCGACTTCCCGCTGCATTAGGTGGGGACGTTTTCGCGGCGGGGAGCCCAGCTGCGGCCCTGCACGAGAAGACAATCAGGCTGGCGAGCGGCGTCGCGTCTATAGAGTGCGGCATGTGCGCCATTGTGCAAGTTGAGCCGCAGCCGTCGGAAGAGGGTGCCAGGAATGCGAGGAACATCAACTCCACGAGTGTGACCAGCACACACAACTTCCGAACGGTGATTGCGGGCGCCGAAGCAGTTCCAATGGCAAAAGCGTGACGTCCAGAAGTCAATTGAGCAACACAATACCCACACTAGATGTGCTAATCGGTGAAAAAGCTCGGCTGTCTAAACATTAAGTTCATTTTCGCAATCGGTCGATTTCGTGACGACGCAATTGGATAAATTCTATTAGCGGAATTGCATACACACCGGGCTGAATTTCGCAATATTCACAAACTTCATAGTTTTTTATCACATAAAAAATCAAAAAAGGTTGTTCACAGACCGGGTTCACAGAAGGGCGGCGAGGTGGACAAGGAGACAGATTCCTCCAAAATGTGCTACTTTTACCATGACACCTCTAACACTTCATGAAAATAAGCGACCCGAAATGCTGTCTTATCCTCCCATCTGGGCGTTTACCTGCACATATGCCACCATCATCAGTTGAAAATGATCAATATGTTTGGACTTCAACGTTTACTTCTACGTTCTAGCATCAATGTGGCATTCTCGTGCTGCAAATTGTGTGCGGATTGCAACGAAAATCACTTCATGTGCATCATGTCATCATATATCTTCATACCGTGTCATCGTATGTCGCCGTAGCATTGCATCATATGCCACCATGCCGTCTTATTATGTTTCACATTCATGTCATTACATTCATGTCATCATATGCCATCACATGTCATCGCAATCATGTCATAAGATGTCATCATATCATGTAATCACATTCATATCATCCAATTCATATCATCCAATTCATATCATCCAATTCATATCATCCAATTCATATCATCCAATTCATATCATCCAATTCATATCATCCAATTCATATCATCCAATTCATATCATCCAATTCATATCATCCAATTCATATCATCCACTTCATATCATCCAATTCATATCATCCAATTCATATCATCCAATTCATATCATCCAATTCATATCATCCAATTCATATCATCCAATTCATATCATCCAATTCATATCATCCAATTCATATAATCCAATTCATATAATCCAATTCATATCATCCAATTCATATCATCCAATTCATATCATCACATTCATGTCATCAGGTAACCGTACGTTGTCCCCGGCTCACACTTTTAGGTAGGCATTTCTGCATACTACATGGGCTGGGGTGCTTCCCCTTCCCTCCTTCACCTCTAGTCTCACAGTTGATTTAGCAGTTGCCGCCTTTCCTCCTCCCCTCCTCTTCGCCCTTCCCGTTCCCGCGGCACTGATGAGCTCGTCGTTTATTCGAAGACAAGAGGAATTTTCTGAAGTATTTAGGGCTCAGGAGGAAAATTTCCATATCCATTATGCTATACATTATTCCTCAACAACCTTCAATGTGTGGTTGATGCATGCGATTACCATCATGTCGCGGAAGCACGCGCACCTCTCAACAACGTGCAGTGTCTTCGCCCCAATGGCATTCTTAGCGGGAGTAAACATCGTCAAGCTCATTTTGTGCGCCACCGGGCTCGCTGCTCCATCAGCGTGCAAATTCCGACGCGGAAGGACAGTCCGCATGGTAATTCATCGTCGGCCATATAACCCTGCCGCGTGACACACAAGCTCTCAGCAAGAGCGATAGCACATCATTCGTGTTTCGCGGGCCGTCCGCCAGGGTCGTGCGCATCGCGGCCGCCGGACTCTGTTGACTGTCCTGACGAGCGGCGATCCTTCAGCGTGACCGGCCGTATATACTGGCGGCGTAATTTCGGCTGGCTCGCCAACGAGCTGCCAGGCACCAGCGGCGCACGGCCAGCTTTTTGTCGGCTGGCGACGAGGCGATACCGGGGTGCGTGCGGCAATCAGTAGACCACGCGATAGTTCGGATACGGTTTTTGGGCGGTGATGGGCACTGACTGTGGTAGATTGTTTACTGCCAGCACGTGCTCGTTTAGTGCGAATTTCCCCACACAGTCGATGTTGGTAAAGTAACCAAGGGGCGCGACGCCTCCTTACAAATAAGCAAATAAAGAAGTTTATAGATGACCATCATAATATATATATATGTATATATATATAAATAAATATATATATATATATATATATATATATATATATATATATATATATATATATATATATATATATATATATATATATATATATATATATATATATATATACATATATATATGCACATTATATATATATATATATATATATATATATATATATATATATATATATATATATATATATATATATATATATATATATATATTTACACATACATATATATATATATATATATATATATATATATATATTATGATGGATGATGGTCAGATGGTCATATTCAGACGACAGATCATCCCCCGGCCAATTCCTGCTCATTACATCTGGTTCACGGCCATGATCTAGCTTCGGCACAGATCCTTCTGCCCGGTGCATTAGACCGAAGGGGCGCACCCGGGGGCGCCGGTTCCCCGTGCGTCAAGGAATTACTGCTGAAATAAATAAATAATTAAGCAGGTTAGCATATCTATAATCATATATGTGACATTTTTCAGACTCTGGTGTTTTCCTGGAGACAATATGCTACATGCCAGACGAGTGGCCGCTGATCTTCAGCTCCTTCGTCTTCTTCATCGTCCCGATGACCAGTCTCCTCTTCGTCTACCTCTGCATAGGGATCCAGGTGAGCACGCCTTGGCCGCTGTTCACCGCACACACGCACCCTGCACCCACCAACCGTCAGGCGACTCATCTGGTGTGCTGCATCACATCGCCGCTGGCATATTGGCACCGACATCGACATCGGCATCGGAATCAGTATTCGGTATTCTGTAAAATGTTCAGGTAATATTAATATGCTTGTACGTCCTCGATGGCAGAACAAAAGCTTGAGCATATGATTTGACACTGATTCTTAGCAGTTCGTGTCTGTTGTATTTCTGCCGTCAGTACATACTGAGAGTCTACCATCATACGTTTCAATCGCTTGATCCTTTGTCCATCTGGTCTTCGTCCAACAGGGCTCTTAATTAAGCAAAGCACCTCCACTTCGACTTGAGTGTTGCAGACATCAGTGTTGTGAGTATCGTACCTGAACTGGAATTGAACATGGGAAATAATTATCCCCTGCACGCATTATCCCCTGCACGCAGCTACGTGATGCACCTCCCCTCCTCTCCCCTGGATATTTTTCAAGTATGTTTTCCGAAAAGCTCAGTGTTTCCATGACCAATGGGGCATCCTTTGAAGATTTGGTTGGTTGGTTGGTTGGTTGGTTGGTTGGTTGGTTGGTTGGTTGGTTGGTTGGTTGGTTGGTTGGTTGGTTGGTTGGTTGGTTGGTTGGTTGGTTGGTTGGTTGGTTGGTTGGTTGGTTGGTTGGTTGGTTGGTTGGTTGGTTGGTTGAATTCCCATAACATGTAAGGCCACCGTGCTATGACATCATCCGATCCACATCCACCGAAGGTGTGGCTCATCACCCACCAAAGGAAATTATCTACTCACAAAACGGACGTGTCATTTCCAAGCACATTTCAACTATTGTCGTGAGAGGAGATGCAAGTGCTAAGATATTTTGTGCTTTGTGTTAAGTGCTTCGATATGTTGAAAAGCAACTTGTCTCCATGACCTACTCGGGTAATCTAGTCTGCGACCAACAAGATGGGATCTCGAATAACGTATTGAGACAGAGTGGCGTAATATTGAAGATTGGGTAGTACTGCACTTAGCCTTGTCAATAATATTGCTAGTAGAACTCCTGAATTTACGCTCATTAGAACATAAATTTATATGTCTGATTTATAATGAGCCCACGGTCAGGAGTTCTACCAACAAGAGCTTCATAATAGCCATGCCCGACGACAATTCAGGATACCATACGGTTCTCGGGCTGCAACAGGTCAGAACTCCGTCAGAATATGAACGGAATAGATTGGAATATCTGGTGGCAACTCGTGTCTATTCCACCTGTTGGTGCACTAGACACGGGTTGCCACCAGATCTGTACTCGCACCAAGCTATTATTCCCGAGCGCTGGACGAACCCTGCGCGCGGCCACCAGCGGCCACCAGCGACCACCAGCGGCCACCAGCGGCCACCAGCGACCACCAGCGGCCACCAGCGGCCACCAGCGGCCACCAGCGGCTGCGTGACTGCCGTCCGGGAGCGAGTGCCGCTCAGCTGTGGCGGACTGACGTCGCGCCAGATTCGGCTGAGATTGGACCGCGATTGGGCTAAGATTGGGCCGCGATTGGGCTGCAATTAGGCCGCGATTGGGCTGGGATTAGGCCGGGATTGGGCCTGAATTGTGCTGCGATTGGGCTGCTATTGGGCCGCGATTGGGCCGCGATTGGGCCGCGATTGGGCCGGGATTGGGCCGGGATTGGGCCGAAATTGGGCCGGAATTGGGCCGGGATTGAGCAGGGCGATCGAACGCCTGACACGGCGGCTTCTCCGCCACGCTGACGGCCTGCTCAGCCACCGTCCTTCGCTCCCTCCGCCTCCGCCCCTCCGCCGCCCCCTCCGCCCCCTCCGCCGCCTCCGCCGCCATTGTCTGCCAGTCCCTGCCGAGCTGTGGCTCTGGTCAGCAGACAAGACCTTCGCCACCCTTGGCTTCCAGGTGGGTCCAACCACAGGGTCGCAGGAGCAATTCGCAAGTTGGAGGGACAAGACCGTGGCTGTTTCCCATCCGTTCCCACCCAGTTTCGCATTCGTCGACAACAACAACAACAACACAAATTATCCGAGTTGGGCCACCTTGGTCCAGGATCCCAATCCTTACTTTTTACTTCCTGTTCCTAAGATACCAATTTCCAATTCGGTGGCTCAAAAGCCCAGCCCGTGCCCTCAGCCCGTTCTTATATCTCTGTCTGACTCGGACGTAAACAATGATGATACCCCCTCAACCTTCCCATCGTAGAGACAAAAACAGCATTTCTACTCGGTCATAAAATGGTAGATTATTACACGGGCCCGATACTTGGGAGCCTTTAGGAGCTGGTGTTGCTGCCATGCCAGTGGCTATTACTGATGCTGAACTATTATGGAGAAAGCATTTAATCCAGCAGAGCTAGTAGCCAAAGCCGAAAAGAAGGTCATCGTTCCAGGCTTCCAGCAGTGGAATGGAGAAACATAGGAATCATGCTTGCTGATTTGTGATACACAGTCCTAATGAATAGCCTGTCAGGCTGAGCAAAGCTTAAAGAGCAAGTCAAACAGATTTGTGGGCCCACCAGAATCACGGCGGGCCGTGGTGGCATTGGCGACAACGGAGACAAATCGCTATGATGAGCTCATTATTTATTGCTTCCTCAACAGCGCCCCAGCTATCACTTCCCAGTTTTGCAGGCGAGTTTCCAACCCCAGGTACCCCGGCAGCGGCGACACTCCTGCCAGCAGCTCCACTTGTGTCGAACGCCATGTCCATGATATGAGCAACGCATTCGCATTCGCATTCAGCATCCTATTCGCACACTCTCCAATTTCGTTCATTTTTTGTCAGGATATGATCTTTGTCGCTTGCAAAAGTAAGGCAAACAACAATTATTCAGTAGGACGAGCAGTTCGATCTCCAGGGGTCAGGACAGGTAATTCTGGTCAAAAACGGGGTACCGCATAAAATTCAAAGTGTTTCACTTAGCCAAATAATTATAACGCCTAAATGTCCGCTGTCCATCAAAGATGCAGCACGTCGAATTACGTGACGTTCAATGTCACAGTTTGACCTCAGGTCACCAAAGTCGGTTTTACTCATGCACTATATCTATTTACGGGGTACCGAATAAAATAAAATAAAACTCCGATGGTGATACATTGGAAATGACTGATTTTAGCGAGTGATAGTCTACATAGCACATACATAGAGCACATCGATCAAAATGACCCATTATGGTCACCGATTCATCACCGTTCGCAAAAAAGTTCAAAAATAGCAAATATACCAAATTCTTGTGTACTCGATAATTTCCGCAAAATTTTATCCGATAATCCGATAAATGTATTTAGGAAATTGTTCTTCGGTACCCCGTGATATCCACATAGGGTGTAATATTAAAGTTTTCGTTAACCTGTGGTCAAATGGTGACCTCGAGTGACCAGTTGACTTGGTGTGCTGCATGCTACCGTAATAGCGGTGGCACAAGCGTTTGAATCATTCCAATAAGTGAACTATCCGACAAGTTATGCGGTACCCCAGATTTGACCTCGCTGACCTTTTCGCCTCTAAAGGCGAAATGGTCCGTCGTAGCACAACACATATTTCGTGGTGCATATACATGCCTGCGAAGGTTGTGTCAAATTTTCACACGAATCGGAGGATATTGGTGAATGCGTCTCTGAACGCGTTCCTGAATGGGATGCTAGTGCTACCTGATGAAATGCGTCATCGATGGAGGTCAGGTCACGCAGTGTGTTGCTTCTTGTATTGATAGTGCATGCATCAGCGTTGAGATAGTCTACATTAAATGCTTCGTTTGGCCCACATACGGTACCGCAGTGACTACTTTAATTTTATGAATTTCATCAAACCTGACCTGAGGTCAAACGCTGGCCTTGAAGGTCACATACTTGGATGTGCTTCTTCCTTGCTCGGTGGGCGATTATTAGACGCTAATATCCATCGGACAAATGTATTCAGGAAGATGTTATTCGGTACCCCGTGATTTCCCCATAGGATGTAATGTTAAAGTCTTCGTTAAATGGGGTCAATTGGTGACCTTGAAGGTGACATGCCTGGATGTGCTGCTTTCTTGCCTGATGGGAGATTATTTGGCGCAAATGTCCATTTAAGGAATGCATTTAGGAAGGCATTATTCGGTACACCGTAGATGGTAACAGTGCAAGGTCAAAACAATATTTTGTGGCATAGGTCAAACTATGACATTGTACGTCATACGCTTCAGTGTACTGCATCCATGAGCCATTCCCAATGCCTGGATGTTATTTCGTGGTGCCAAGTAAAATTTTACGGAAATTATCGGGTACACAAGAATTTGGTATATTTGCTTATCTTTTTTGCAAACGGTGATGAATCGGTGCCCATGACGGGTCATTTTGTTCGATGTGCTCTATGTACGTGCTATGTAGACTATCTGCTGCAAAATCAGGTATATCCAATGTGTCACCATGATTTAATTCGGTACCCCGTAAATAGATATAGTGCATGAGTAAAACCAACTTTGGTGACCTGAGGTCAAACTGTGACATTGAAGGTCACGTAATTCGATGTGCTGCATCAATAATGAACAGCAAACATCTAGGCGTTGGAATCATTCGGCTAAGTGAAACACTTTGAATTTTATACGGTACCCGTTTTTTACCCGAACGACCTTTCTTGACCTGTGGACATCGAACTGCTCGTCCTACTGAATAATTGTTGCTAGCCTAACTTTTGCAAGTGACAAAGATCATATCCTGAGAAATGAGCGAATTCGGTGAGTACTCGAATAGGATGCTGATTGCGAATGTGAACTCGTTGCTAATATCACGGACATTCGAACGCCGCCGTGCCGCCCCGACTCCGTTCGCCGCAGCCTGGCGGGGGGGGGGCTGGTGCGGATCCGCCGCTCGGCCCGCCTTCTGTTCGGACTTGTTTGCACTGCCGGAAAGCGAGATCGATCCGCCCACGACCGCGATACGTTCTCGGACGAACTTTTTGTGACGTCAGCCACGTTTTTGCGTTGCGTCGGCTGCCCGGCCCGCCGGAGATAGTTGTGCGTCTTGGCCAGTGCACTGGCGACAATGTGCCGCTCGGGCGCCGACTCACTGCGTGCCGGACGTCCGACCACCACGGCCTCCTGTCCGGGAGGCTCGTCCGGCTACCGCGGATACCCGCCTCTGCTTCGTATCTACCAATCAGACTGCACTGGCGTGTCTTCCATGCCCGTCTACCGTCAGCCATCAGTCGACGGCGCTTCTCGCCCGGTACTGATTCGGCAGTTTTTCAGGTCGCATCAATATTTCCGATGAATTAGCACGAATTCGGTCGATTTTATGGCATAATTGCGATCCCTCCAACAGTTCATTCTGGCATTCATTCTAGTGCGTCTTAGGACACTTTTTGAAAGGTTTTTAGTTCAACTGAGTGTTTTACACGTTTCATCTACGGAAACCTTCTTGTGGGCCTAGCCAGCCCTTCGTACCAAAACGGCAGCTGCCGAATTTCCCGAACATTCCGGAGAATCAGAGCTGCATTATCACGGAAATTTTCAGTGTTGAGCTTCAAAGTAGTTTTGTCTCTGCTGATGACGTCACTGGGCCGCCAGTGTCCAGCCGCAGCAGGCGTGACGTATCCTGCAACGGGCGACCGACGACCGTGTACACTCGGCGTTCTTTGACCTTCATGTTTATACGCCGCAAGTATCAGTATCTTCACTCACGAATTATACGTGGGCGCGAACGATCAAAACTGGTCGAAGCGCCCTAAAACCCGAATAATTAACTACACTCACGAATTATGTACAATCGGCATTTTCACCTCCCTGTTCATGCGCCGCAAATATTTATATCTTCACTCACGGATAAGCGAACCCGCAAACTGAGTCTCACCCAATGACGTAACTATAGCGCTATTGAAGTGCATGGTTAGTCGATTATTTTACCTTCCACATGTGGCGTTGGTATCAAGGACACAACAGCTGCGTCGCTGCCACATTAAAATCAAATTCATTAGCAACCACCCGGCACAGCGCTGCTTTACGCCTGCCAGATACGACAAGAGCCGATTTGGGCGCAAGCTTCCACCATATAGTATTCAAATTGCCACGGCTCTCCCAGATCTTAACCTCACAATGCTAATAAATCGACCGCCTACTTGGCCATTCTGGACACTCAGCCAACCAAAGCTCGAGTACTTGCTCTCGGAAAAGATATGGACTATCACATCGGCGGAAATTCTTGGTATGTCCCACAAATTCGCCAATGACAACAATCACAAAACACTTGTCGTATTCACGGACGGGTCGAAACACGAGGTTAAGGTAAGCATCGGTATCACTGGACCAGGAATTAAGCTTGCCAAGCGTCTACCGGATTAATTATGTATCTACTCCGCTAAAGCACTGGCCATTATGGCCGATATCTCCATTCTTATGAGGCGTAAAGCTAGAAACGTAGTAATTTGCTCAGATTTCAAATCCGTCCTTCAGTCAATTGGCAACACTCACGACTGTCCACATCCAGTCATTGACAGAAATAATCCAACAAATCGTGGCCCATGGCATAAACATTAACTTTTCCTTTCTCTGGATACCGGGCCACGCCAACATCCCATAGGTAACGAAGAAGCAGATCGGCTCGCAAAGAAATCCTTAGCATTGAACACTTACCCCAGTATGGAGTATCCGGTACACGATTGCAAAGCACTCCCCAACGCCACATACGTCAGCATCACCAGAACACATGGACATAGCACAACTCTACACAACACAAATCCAACCACACCCACATCAAACCAACGGTAGGTACATCTAAAACATCAAATCAATCTCACCATCAAAAGGAAGTCATCCTCACTAGACTTAGAACTGGTTGCATTAAACTAACTTAGCCTCAACAAGAGGGTGACCAATATACAACAACTCGCTGCGACACCTGCAGCACCACATTAAGCATAGGCCACATCATGCTAGACTGTAGTAGCTTCAACGCTCAAAGCAACCACTTAAGGCCTTCTGCCAAAAAAGGGCATCACCCTTTCACTTCCAACGCTTCTGGGTGACAAGCGCCCAGAACTCCTTCAATTGCTGTTTGTATATTTGTACGCCACAAAATTAGAAGGAGCACTGTAGACACCACACCAACAACACTCGCTTCAGCACGCAATAAATGCCTCCGATACACTCATAGGAAACGCGTAAATAGCCATCCACGAATGGCATCGGACGTACATGAGCCGATTTGTTTTCCAATTAGAAATAAATGGTTATCTAGCGGTGCCGTCGGACGTAGATGAGCCGATTTGCTTTAAAAAAAAACAGCGTAAAACGACTACCCAAAGGAGCCATGGGACGTAGATAAACCGCAGCCTTGCAACTCATAGCGTAAAACGGCTACATAGAAGTACAACTGACGCAGATGAGCCGAATTGCCAAACATCGTACTAACCCCACTAGCAACCCTGCATGACATGCTTAGGCTAACCCTTTACTAACAACTAACACGCGGCGACAAGCGCGATAGGCGGTGTGGACAATTACCTCCTTGTCCGCACGGTAAAAACCCCTCTGTGTTCGTGGACAAGAGTAAGCTAATGCCTGCACCCTGGAAAAATCAACTTTCTCATCACTCTCAAAATCACCGTCCACACCCCAGCTACAACTTATCTTACGGAGAGGTAAAATAAAACTAAAACCATTCAGACATCCAGGAGATGGTCTCCACCCAGCCCCCGCCTTCAGCACCTAAAACGTCACACGCACTATGACGTAGAACTCACTTAGCGTAAATGTGCACTTGCATTTGCTTTGCTTGCAAAACACACTCGCTTTAAACGCGGCGTAAATGACCTTTATGGTCCGACACGCCTCTAAAATCCCTCCCCCCGCGTTGGGAACAGTTTGTAAACGCGGAACTTTTTAATGCTGCTGTAAGGGCGCCTTAGCTGCGTTACAGGCAACATCAGGGCAAGCAGACCAACCTCGCCGAACCGATTGGTGAATCGATTCCAACGTATGTGCACACCAATCCTTCAGATGTAACTTGTCTGGAAATGTTCTTTAATGTTCAATGCCTCATATACGACGAGATATACGACGAGATGTGCGGGAGATATACGACGAGTACACAACATCGACATGGCCGAATCGATCGGTGTGAGTGTTGGAGTCATCACCCCAGCCAGCTACAACACCGGAGGGCACAGCACTTTGGACTGCCGACCCGGCAGATATCAAGCTCCACGGTGACGTCATCGGGTGACGTCACGGATTTGCAGGTCCGCTTGTCTATGAGCGAAAATCCTGATACTGGCGACGGAAGAGCAGGACGTACAACGCAAGCCGAACTGAGGCAGTCGCCAGTGGACGGCCCGAGCGTGCGCTGAACATGCTGCTGGCTGGGCTGTGTTGGTCTGGAGATACCACCGACATGAACACAACTGCGGCTAGCTGCCCTGCAGTGACACTTGTGATGGCAAAGGCTGTACCATCTCCGTGCACCTATGATTCTCCTAAATATTTCAACCATTCGGCAGCCGCAGTCATGGTACGGACACACTCAGTAGGCTTGCAATTCATGAAACGAGTTTCAGATACACCAATAACTGTTCGAAGTCGGCTCCAGAAACGACCAAAATAAGCATTAAATGGACTCGAGTTGTAGAAAGTCGTACGTCATGCAATTCACTTAATCACATTCATGAAGTGTCACCAAGAATCTAGAAATAAACCACAAAATAATCCACAAATTTCACAAGCTTCGTACTACTACTGCACGCACTCTGCAGATTCCAAGCAACGTACACGGCACGCACGAACATTCGGACAAGCTCCAAGTATGTTCTAGAGTTGCATCGTTGAACGTCATCTACCGTGCTACACGTCACCCGTAGATGGAGACTCAGGGGGCTGGGGGGGGGGTGAGGTGTGTCAGTTGTCGACTACTTTCTCGAAGCAAATTTCGCATCAAGCATATAAGGTATGCTAAATATTCTGGACTCAAAAGGCATTATGAACCCATCCCGGAACCTTAGGGAATACCTCACCCAGTGCGGCTTACATTATATTGGGATTGAAATATGTGTCCCATGAAATGCTATTGTCGGTACTACATGCATGATGAATGTCAATGAGTGAAAGTTGGCGGCCAGTTCTTTGCGAACGAATGCAGCAGCATGAAATACGATCAACGACAGGCCAATGTGTAGGTGTCAACGACAGACCAATGTGTGGGTGTCAACGACAGGCCAATGTGTAGGGGTCAATGACAGGCCAATGTGTGGGTGTCAACGACCGGCCAATGTGTAGGTGTCAACGACAGGCCAATGTGTAGGTGTTAACGACAGGCCAATGTGTAGGTGTCAACGACAGGCCAATGTGTAGGTGTCAACGACAGGCCAATGTGTGGGTGTCAACGACAGACCAATGTGTAGGTGTTAACGACAGGCCAATGTGTAGGTGTCAACGACAGGCCAATGTGTCGGTGTCAACTACAGGCCAATTGTGGGTGTCAACGACAGGCCAATGTGTGGGTGTCAACGACAGGCCAGTGTGTGGGTGTCAACGACAGGCCAATACGTAGGTGTCAACGACAGGCCAATGTGTAGGTGTCAACGACAGGCCAATGTGTAGGTGTCAACGACAGGCCAATGTGTAGGTGTCAACGACAGGCCAATGTGTGGGTGTCAACGACAGGCCAATGTGTAGGTGTCAACGACAGGCCAATGTGTAGGTGTCAACGACAGGCCAATGTGTAGGTGTCAACGACAGGCCAATGTGTGGGTGTCAACGACAGGCCAATGTGTAGGTGTCAACGACAGGCCAATGTGTGGGTGTCAACGACAGGCCAATGTGTAGGTGTTAACGACAGGCCAATGTGTAGGTGTCAACGACAGGCCAATGTGTAGGTGTCAACGACAGGCCAATGTGTAGGTGTCAACGACAGGCCAATGTGTGGGTGTCAATGAGGGTATCCGTGTGACTTTTGTTTCTCCTTTCTATTCTATCTTTTCAGTTGCGTTGCAGGCTTTCAACGCCAGCACGGGTCACGGCTGTTCACGCTGATGTATTCTGAAGGAGCGAGTTCGTCGTTAGCGGTCGCTCGTTCTGGTGGCCCCGTGTCCGCCTTTGTCTGCCATAGCAATGCATGTCACGAGAACACACTGCACTGAGCCGAGCAATGGTCGGGCTGATGTTGGTGGCGGACGGCACCGCAGCACTGAGGGGCACTCGGTGGTCCGAAACGTCACGGGGTACCTCAGCACTGTGGGTCACTCGGTAGTCCAAAACTTCACGGGATAACGGCACACTGCGAAGCACTCGGTGGTTGAAAACTGGTGACAGTTTTCACAGAAGCACTGGTGACAGTTTGTCCCATAAGCAATCATTCAGGGCGTTCGACCGCGCCAAGTGCACATTAAATGAGCTAAGTAGTGTTGAGCAGCATGATGGCAAAAACGAAGGTGTCCTTCCCAATATTGATTCGGTCTCGCTCCGACCCCAAAGCCTCAGGGTCACTACATTGTTTGGTGTGTATGCTGCTGCACAATCAGACTCGAACCTATGGTGATGGAGGTTATCAGCCGGCTATCGCTGGCGGCTGGCAATGAAGTCATGAATATGTGAAAGGCTTTAAATGGTGCTACTTAACCCTATTTTCGTGTGTGAATCGGGTTATTTACTTCTACCTTCAGAAACCAGCCTCAGGTGTTTCGTTCGCCATTTCCAGGTTTCTTTGAGCAGCCACACGAAACATGGCAAGTTTTCCGATCTGTCTTTTTCACGTCTTGTGCCAAACATTGAAGAAAAAGTTTGCCCAGAGGCGGACCTAGGGCAAGTTTTTGGAAGGCACCTGGAAAACATTTTAGCATAATTGGATAGGTGGAAAGCAATGCTGATGTTACCAAATTTGCATCGATGTGAGAAGTTTCCGACCGCATTACATGGTGATGGGTATCCGGTTTATCCATGTTGTGTGATATTATAACAACATAATACAGAAAAGTGACATAGGCGTTCCCGGGAGAAGAAATCAGGGGAGGCTAAGTATAAGTTGTATTTGCTGGATGTTGGATTGATGCAAAGCCGTTGTTTTACTTGTCAGATTCACTCGACAAACAAACATTGTCATAATTTGCCCAGAAGAGGATGCAAAGCAGGGCTTTTTCTCTACCTTCTGTGCTACGACACATGTTGGGCGCTATGCGCAACACAGATCTAAGCGAGCTTACATGAAGATGTTAATTTTTTCATGTTACTGGGGAAGACCATCTGATTCACCAGAGTGATGGTATAGGCATATAATACATCTACGTGATAGAGACAGTCGCAGGGGAGCGGCCTGCTGTGGAGAGCGTGGGATGACAATTTGTCCTATTAATATTCACATGTATTTCGCTGTAATCCATACTGCCGCTATATGCATTTCATCAGGTCATTTATCTAAAACAAAATTATATTTGTGCAAGTTAGCCGGTGACGTATTGAGAACGGGATTTCAGGGTGGCACTGTGGCCCATGTTCGGCTCTTGTATCACCTCAGATCACAGTGCAGGTTCGCAAAGACCGTCAGTTGTTCTGTCGAACTATCGCATTGTGTGCGTGGGAGGACGGGGTGGGGGTGGTGGTGAATCCGACCTGCCTGCCGCCGTGTTGGCGATTTCGGCTGCTGCTGTGAGTTCTGAGCACCAATTTTTGCCTTCCACTTTGTTCCGTTCGTTCACCGGACCCGATGAGCTTTGCTCGCTCACTTGACCCGATGTGCTCTACTCGTTCACCTGACCCGACGTGCTCTACTCGCACGCGCCTCGATGAGCCTATTTGTGCTCGGCTGGTGCATTCTGAGGTAGTTGTTCCAGGTGATTAGTTGGCATCGTAAACCCTCTGGTCACTCTTAGTCTGCCAGTCGGACGGTCGTATGCGTGCTTGCCGTTACGGCTGCTTAACTATTAATGTGCCAGGTCACATAGCGTCTCCAACCTCTTACGCCGATTGGTCGCTGGTCGCCTCAGTGTGCGGGCGCCAGTGTGTGGGCGCCAGTGTGAGAGTGCCAGTGTGAGGGCGCCAGTGTGAGGGCGCCAGTGTGCGGCGCCAACGTGTGGGCGCCAATGTAGACGCCAATGTGAGGCGTCAATGTGTGGGCGCCAGTGTGTGGGCGCCAGTAAGTGGACGCCAGTGTGGGGGCGCCAGTGTGTGGGCGCCAGTGTGCCAGTATGTGGGCGCCAGTGTGTGGGCGCCAGTGTTTGGGTGCCAGTGTGTGGGCGCCAGTGTGGGCGCCAGTATGTGGCGTCACTGTGCGGCGCCAGTGTGTAGGCGCCAGTGTGTGGGCGCCAGTGTGAGGGTGCCAGTGTGAGGGCGCCAGTGTGTGGGCGCCAGTGTGCGGCGCCAGTATGTGGCGTCAATGTGTGGGCGCCAGTGTGTGGGCACCAGTATGTGGGCGCCAGTGTGTGGGCGCCAGTGTGTGGGCGCCAGTGTGTGGGCGCCAGTGTGTGGGCACCAGTATGTGGGCGCCAGTGTGTGGGCGCCAATGTGTGGGCGCCAGTGTGTGGCGCCAGTGTTTGGGTGCCAGTGTGTGGGCGCCAGTGTGGGCGCCAGTATGTGGCGCCACTGTGCGGCGCCAGTGTGTAGGTGCCAGTGCGCGGCGCCAGTGTGAGGAGTCAGTGTATGGGCGCCAGTGTTTGATCGCCTGTTTGTGGGCGCCCACACACTGGCGCCCACAAACAGGCGTTGTGGGCGCCAGTGTGCGGCGCCGCCACGCACTGGCGGTGTTCTTCCGGTTGAGGGTAGCGGTAGGGGTGGCTCCCCTCGCTACATCCCTTCCAAATGAGACAGAGCTCATGAATGCCAACGCGTATTTGTGCCACGAGGTCAATCGTATTCGATGCATGCAGTTTCGGTCGACCAGTGCATTCCCCAGGGCATTTCCAAAACACTTTCGGGTATCGGAGGTTTTATTTGGGCTGATAACCAACTCTGTTTTCAATGCGTGAGGGCAAACTAAGCAGAATAATGCAGCACGAGTCCTTAGAAATGTATCGCAATATTATTGAACACGTCATGGCCAACAGGTGAGGTAAAGTGAAACACTCACAATTTTCACCACTTGTGGCGTATACGTACAGTGGTCAAAATATTTCAGCTGATAGAGGTGGCAAAGTAAAACTAGAGGTTTAATGACGCAAGTTTGCTCCAGGATAATTTTTGGGATAAAAATTGCTGCAAAGATTGCTCAGAGCAAAGTCTTCGATTGACCTTGAAGAGCTCACCTGTGGAGGTCACTATGGTCTATAATCGTGCCAACATGCACGAAGCATATTTTCTTGATTACGAGGTGCATTAAAACAGCCAAAGACAAGGACTTGGGCAAACATGTCATATGCATGCCTTCATAATTGACACCGCAGCTCGGTGACTTGGCATGGTGGTATCTTTTTACCCGGAGGCTCGCAAATAATGCATCATTTGTTGGGCGCGGTGACGACGCACGGACCAGCATTTTCCAGTGATCGAAGAAAAATGATTGGAGAGGAATAAATACCCACAGATGATGACGGCTACGGTAAATAAATACCCACAGATAATGTCGGTTGTGCTCGGATAAGCTCGCCCTCTCGGCTTACGCACTCTCCTTCAGCTTCTACTGACGATTCATCTATGACATTCCGTTCTTAGGAATCCTTCAGTGAAAATCTATCTGACAAGTCCTTGGGGGTAGAGTATTCACGCTACGGAGCTCACCGGGCTCATCCACTGTTTAGGCCGGTCAGCTATCTGTCACTGGACACAATGATTTCCCTCGTGTGTGGAGGGTAATGACGTCATCAGCAGCAGAAGTTGGCTCGTAGTACGAACATTCTATTTCCTGGATTCCAGACCGGATATTTTCGGAACGCAGGATAATTTGGATTATTGGTGCAGAGTGAAGGGCCTTGACCAGTTCCATTTCTTTTGCGCCGTGCTGAGCAAAGGAGTAGTCGCTGTATTTTCCTCATCATCACAGTTAAATTACCTACTAGTAAGTGGTGGCATACGCTTCCTTCCCTGTGATATTCTGACGCACAATTCTTTCCTCGCAAAAGTGCATATTTTGTGAAACAAGACCGATGATAATAGATATCAACGGGTTTGCCTTGCTTTGCCTGACAAGCAAGTCACCTGGTGCAAATGGTTAGCCAAATAGAAGTCAGCGGCTCGTCTCGCTAGCTCCAAAAAACAGAGTACTTATCTATGGCATTCGCTTGTGCTTCCGTGTTTGAGCACAGCGAACCGTAGCGGTGTTAGGTGGGGCGGCTGTCGATGCATCAGGCGAACGCCTCCGCCCGTGGGCATTATTGCCCTCCACCAGGTCAAAACTGCAATTAGCGGATACGGCGGACAAGATGGCCGCCGCAACGGCGCGTTTTTGCTAACGAACTGGAGTTGTTTACACCCGGCGCCGGTCAGCTGACTGCTGTGGCCAGCCTCTCGGCTGCATACACCGACGGGCAGCAGGATATTCACCATGAGAGACGCCGCCGACCCGCCGCACCCTGGGCTTGTCTTTACCGTGAGAGACGCCGCCGACACGCCGCACCCTGGGCTTGTCTTCACCATGAGAGACGCCGCCGACCCGCCGCCGACCCGCCGCATCCTGGGCTTGTCTTCACCATGAGAGACGCCGCCGACACGCCGCACCCTGGGCTTGTCTTCACCATGAGAGACGCCGCCGACCCGCCGCACCCTGGGCTTGTCTTTACCGTGAGAGACGCCGCCGACACGCCGCACCCTGGGCTTGTCTTCACCATGAGAGACGCCGCAGACACGCCGCATCCTGGGCTTGTCTTCACCATGAGAGACGCCGCAGACACGCCGCATCCTGGGCTTGTCTTCACCATGAGAGACGCCGCCGACACGCCGCACCCTGGGCTTGTCTTCACCATGAGAGACGCCGCCGACCCGCCGCACCCTGGGCTTGTCTTTACCGTGAGAGACGCCGCCGACACGCCGCACCCTGGGCTTGTCTTCACCATGAGAGACGCCGCCGACACGCCGCACCCTGGGCTTGTCTTCACCATGAGAGACGCCGCCGACACGCCGCACCCTGGGCTTGTCTTCACCATGTGAGACGCCGCCGACACGCCGCACCCTGGGCTTGTCTTCACCATGAGAGACGCCGCCGACACGCCGCACCCTGGGCTTGTCTTCACCATGAGAGACGCCGCCGACACGCCGCACCCTGGGCTTGTCTTCACCGTGAGAGACGCCGCCGACCCGCCGCACCCTGGGCTTGTCTTCACCATGAGAGACGCCGCCGACACGCCGCACCCTGGGCTTGTCTTCACCATGTGAGACGCCGCCGACACGCCGCACCCTGGGCTTGTCTTCACCATGAGAGACGCCGCCGACACGCCGCACCCTGGGCTTGTCTTCACCATGAGAGACGCCGCCGACACGCCGCACCCTGGGCTTGTCTTCACCATGAGAGACGCCGCCTATGACTGCAGCCACCGGCACGCTGCACCCTGAGTCTGTCTCGCATGCCAGCAACTTGGCTAATGCAAATTGCGCATTGTATATTCGCCCTCCCCACCTGACGTCCCAGTCGTCTGACCCGACGCTTTGCTCCTTCCCCTGGGGGCTCGCTCGCTGGGTGGCTGGTGACCACTCCCCCTCCCCCGGATGGACGAATCGCTTGCCGATTGTCTTGCCTCTGTGAACTTTCTGACCACCGTCAAGAATACAGTTCGAATAAAGGTCTCCAACTATTTGCCAACACTCCAATACCCGAACAGTCCAACACTCCAACACCCCAACAGTCCAACACTCCAACACTCCAAGCAGAACACCTTCAGAAATTACGGCGACTACCATGGCTGTAGGAACAGTAATGGGGAAGGGGATAGACCACGTCGCTATTTTTCTCTGATTGACACCATGGGCGTTGCATCAAAAGAATAGTGTTCGACAAAAAGTCGAAGGGAAGAAAATCCGAATTGCTTATGCACTTCGGATTGCATGGCTTGGCAAGGCCATCTCAATGCGGGAATGTATTTTCGTTTTCAGTCAATAGTCATTACCACCAAGTACGCAGCATTGAACCTTTTACACGTTCAACTTCTTGTTGTAGAACCGAGAAGAACGGACTGAAGAAATAGTTTTTTTTGCCGGACCTTCCTACCTGTGCGGTACGTACTCACCACAGCCGGCTCCGACTTGCACGCACGAACGCTATGGCGGGGCAACACAACAACAAACGTGACGACTATGGCGGGGCAACACAACAACAAACGTGACGACTATGGCGGGGCAACACAACAACAGACGTGACGACGTTGTAATCTGTGAGTGCCCCGCGAAGGGACGCACGCACTACGCGACTGGGAAGACATCCGAATAGTTTCCTGGTGGAACAGTACCCTTCGGTAGCACCTACCGCCATTCTGTACAGGCGCTGCAGAGGTCGGTCTCGCAAACTTCGAGGAGACAATCCATGGAAATATCTGAGTTCTAAGTTTCGCTCTGGAAATCTAAGTTTCGCTCCGAAAATCTAAGTTTCGCTACTGATCCGGGTAGATTTCGTCGTGTGCTGCCAGCGAGGGAACTCCTCCCCGTTGGTTGATGCAGTGCTTGACAACACATCCACGTCGGCGTCGAAAGGTCTCCGATCGCTTAGGTGTTGTAGCCGTTGTGGATCTTGTCTGTCCCATCGTCTACCGGCCCAAAAGAGCAGCTGTCTGCGAACCCTGTCTGGGACGTCTGTCTAAAATCGGCACCATGCGATGCGATGCAGTCGATCTCATTGGAGGTCCAATAATGAGCGAGTTGTCTCACGTGTCGTGGCGCTGGGACTCTCAAGTACTTTCAACTGGAGAAGCGGGTAGCTGGGGCCAAAAAGTTGTATTCACCATTGGATTTGGGCCACTGCAAATTAAAACTGGACCAGCAGTGTTAATTTCAGCATCCCCGAGAGCACAGTGTTCACGGCGATGGACTGATAGCCGTAATTCAGTATGTTCGCGTCATGTTCGTGTCATGAGTGTCGACTTGTATGATTTTGAAGGGTTGCCTTGCCTCGATGGTGGCTTGGGCCCCACAAATTTCAGCATTTAATATAGGACCCATCCGGTTGCCCACCCAATCGATTTGAGTTTGTCCATTTCCTACATGTATAAATTCCTCCCAAATACATTTATGGATAGATAGATCAGCATTCTGGGTTCGCTATTAATGTGCCAATAATGCCACTAAACAGTGCGGTGGATATCTACTCTACAGTGTGGGAAATTAACAACTGATGAGAAACGATTTTACTGATTGCAAGCTCATGGCGCAAGTCATAGTGTCTACGCTTGTTTAGAAGCCTATGGCATGCACGATTGTCTTACAGGTACTCGTGCATGTAAAAACATCAGTGTATATGCATTCCGTGAGGAGTTTAGGTGTATATTGATGATACATGCTGTTCTTGCAGTAAACCGGTACATTCTCCTTGGAACGACTTGCGTTATGCTACCTTTTTATCGTGTGTTCGAGTATCTACTTAGCATATACTTTGCAAACGCCTTACACAATAAACCAGTCAATTATCGCGATTGGTGTGCATTAAAAATAGTATGTAACTTCATGGCAGTCAATGCCCAAGTGGAATAAATGTAGAGGCAGACAGATTACGCGGCAACCAGTTTCTGCCCGCAGCGTCCGTGCTGTGCTTTTAGCAGACACTAATTGACACACGCCGGTCTGCTCATTTAATGTCGGCAGCTCCACCGCCTGAATTATGTGCTGGCTGGGATGAGTTATGACCGGCTTTATGTGGTGATCACCTGCGGCCGCATTAGTCAGGAATGGGCCCTCACTGTGCTGCACAGGCAGATCCAGGAATTGTCATAGGAGAATGGGGGGAATTGTCATTCGTCTGAAGGGGCACTCTATTTCCTCGGAGGGGCGCTTTACGCTGAAAATCCTTTGAACGGAAGGGGGGGTGTATTCGAGCACACCGACTGAATGGACGCCTTGTCCTTGCAGGAGGGTGCCTATTCCTTCCAAGGAGGCGTTTTAGGCTGAACAATCCGTTGAGCGGGGGAGGGGCGGTGCACTGGAGTCCTTCCGGCCTTTCCAGATGGGCGTCTGTCCGGCGTCCGTCGTCTGACCCGCCAGACAGTCTGCCCTGGCCACCACCGCCGGTTACGACGCCGTCTGCGGCGGCGAAGGCAGGACAGCTGTGGAATTGTCTGGGAAGTTGCGGACCGCTTCGGCTCGTGTGGTTTGGCTGAGCATCCATTATATCCGGTCGGAGATGAACGAATGCTGTGGGATATAGAAGGCATTGGCAGCGTGATATGGTGAGATGAACGATAACAATCCCTCACCGACAGGCGGGGGGTGGATGTGAGGGGTGATGGGGTGGATGCCACCTTCTGACGGCTAAGTCGCTGCCGGTGGACAACTCCTCACCGACAGGCGGTGGGTGGGTGTGAGATGGGGGGTTGGGGGTGGATGTCACCCTCTGACGGCTCAGTCACCGTCAGTGGACAACAGCGCCGGGCAGCGCGCCGCCGGTTAGCACAGCAAAGCATGCATGCTGTTGGGGTCTGTTGGTCGAAGTGGACCAATTCATATCGGATCACCGAATTGAAACTTTATATTTGGAGGCATGCTTGGTGCATTTTGGCCGGAATCGGAGCCTGTATCAGTTTGGTTGCAGTTAATATGTTCCGATGGTTCTTACTTGATTTGCTCTTGTTCTCGTACCAGGCTGTGCCCTCCATGTATTCCTGAAGTCAAAGGATGGCATTGACCTGACTAACCTTACGTGAACGTTTCGCAACTGAATGATCATTCGGGAATGTGCATGTCGGAATGCGATTTCAGCGGCCATTTTTACTTTTCATGACACAGTTTCATTCATGAGCATATAAAGTGGTGACGATAACATGCACTAGATCACGTGGGGCGAAGTCACGTCAACTTTTTTTTTCAGTAGAAACATAAAGACAAATAAAGTGTTTTCTCTCTTTTTAAGCTCACCATAAGATTTTGGCATGCATATCAGTGAGGTCACTAATTGCCATGATCTTAGTAAATCTGTGCTGGCCATTGGTGATCCTTGTCACCCAAGGAGCATAATCGGGGATTTGACACTCCTTGCACTCAAAAGCAATACGTTTCATTGTTTGCTACCAGCATAACCAGGTTCTATGAAGACTGCGCAAAGAACTAAAGCTCAATTATTCGCGTGGGTGGTGACATGACCCAAAGAACTAAAGCTCAATTATTCGCGTGGGTGGTGACATGACCCAATTATCGCTTGGTGACAGCCCAATTATTCGCGTGGGTGGTGACATGACCCAACGCCACAGGTTCCGTTCAGTCAGATCATGTTAGCATATATAGTGAGGAGTACGGAAGAAAATATTTCAAGCTGAAAACGACGTGAAATGTAGGAAAATTCGTCCCCAGTTTATATTTGGTACAATGTTTGGCTCACGGTAAGCGAATTACCTCGACTTTCCAAAGGAAAAATGTATGGAATTGATATTGCTACCCACTATGCATCCTGAAAATTTCACACAAACTTCAAAATTTCACAGTACGTTCCATAAACGTTGCGTCGATGCAAGCCTTTCTGGAGGTATTTGGTGCTTTCGAAGCACTTTCCCTGATCTGGACCACTGTGACCCAAGGTGGCCTGGGATGAACACTGTTACATGTGGTGTAGGAAGGCTGCGAGACAAGGTACTGCCAATTTCGGTGCGCTGTGTTGCTCTGAAAAATAAACTGTACATGTCTGAGCCATACATGCACCGAGCGTGCCATCCACCTAGCGTGCCATCCACTGAGCGTGCCATCCACCTAGCGTGCCATCCACCGAGCGTGCCATCCACCTAGCGTGCCATCCACCGATCGTGCCATCTACCGAGCGTGCCATCCACTGAGCGTGCCATCTACCTAGCGTGCCATCCACCTAGCGTGCCATCCACTGAGCGTGCCATCTACCGAGCGTGTCGTCCACCGAGCGTGCCATCCACCGAGCGTGTCATCCACTGAGCGCGTCGAGTGGAAATTGATTCGTCCGTGCGGCCCAATCACCACCCGTGGTATTGCAGGCCGGGCCCGCTGGCTCGCGACCGTCTGTTATCAGCTGGCTGCTGAGAGATGCGGGCCGGTCCGAGCTCGTTTCTCAGCCCATAAGGTGGCGGGGTGGGGTGGGGGTGGGGGCGTTCCGTTAAGAGTGGGGGTGGGGGCAGCTCTAACCCACAGCAATGAAGCCAGCCGCTCGTAGTGGCGTGACATCGCAGTCGCGGCCGCCAGTAGTTGAGTGATCACGCCTCGCGCGCTGTCGACTCTGGCGGCGGCACATGGGCCGCACTGGCGGCCATTGTGGCGCCACGCACCCTCCGCCAGCTGCCGTCGACAATAACGCCGCCGCACAATAGGCCACCCACCCGCCCACGTCCGCTGAAGACCCTGCTGCCTGGCCGGTGGCCTCTGTCTGACCGGTGACCTGCTGTCTGACCAGTGACATCTGCCTGGTGCCCGTTGGCCTCTGCCTGGTGCCCGGTGACCTCTGCATGGTGCCCGGTGACCTGCTGCATGGTGCCTGGTGACCTGCTGCATGGTGCCCGGTGACCTGCTGCCTGACCAGTGACATCTGCCTGGTGCCCGGTGGCCTCTGTCTGGTGCCCGGTGACCTCTGCATGGTGCCCGGTGACCTGCTGCCTGACCAGTGACATCGGCCTGGTGCCCGGTGGCCTCTGCCTGGTGCCCGGTGACCTCTGCATGGTGCCCGATGACCTGCTGCATGGTGCCCGGTGACCTGCTGCCTGACGCCCGGTGACCTGCTGCCTGACCAGTGACATCTGCCTGGCGCCCGGTGGCCTCTGCCTGGTGCCCGGTGACCTCTGCATGGTGCCCGGTGACCTGCTGCCTGACCAGTGACATCTGCCTGGTGCCCGGTGGCCTCTGCTGGTGCCCGGTGACCTCTGCATGGTGCCCGGTGACCTGTTGCCTGACCAGTGACCTCTGCCTGGTGCCCGGTGGCCTCTGTCTGGTGCCCGGTGACCTCTGCATGGTGCCCGGTGACCTCTGCATGGTGCCCGGTGACCTGCTGCCTGACCGGTGACCTCTGCTTGGTGCCCAGTGACCTCTGCCTGGTACCCGGTGAACTGCTGCCTGATCTGTGACCTGCCACCTGACCTGTGACCTCTGCCTGGCCGGTGATCACCGCCTGGTGCTCGGTGACCTCGGTCTGGTGCCCGGTGACCTCTTCCGGCCGTGCAGAGACCACGCGACCTGTACCCGATCACACTGGCCGGCGTGTCCTGCGTCAGATCACAGCTGTCCTGCGTCAGATCGCAGCTGTTCTGCGTCAGATCGCAGCTGTTCTGCGTCAGATCACAATTACGGCACGACCGGGGGACCACCCGCGCAAGCGCATTGGCATCGGTTGATATTGATGCAGGCCGGCGGCGACAGCCGTGAGAAAACACAAACATAAACCGGCTGGCGGCTGTCAATATTCCGGCCAGACTTCAGTCGAGTGTAATTGGCTCGGTCGTCGTCGCCGTCGTGGTGAGCGGCCGGCGGATCGGCCAGCCTCTCAACCCTGACAGCGCGGCTGCGTCGGACGAGCTCCGCAACAGGAAGGCGGCCTCGCCTCGCCTCGCCTCGCCGAAAATCCGACGGACGGGTAGCCGACGCGGCGAATCTGCGGCCGCCTGTCGACGTCGGCTCGACGGGCCGCCGTCGGAGCCGCAGATAGCGAGTCCAGGACGGACCGGTCGACGGCAGGCTAAGCCCCGACGACGTATCAAATTGGCCGCGGCACTCGAGTGCCGGACAGAACGGCTGCCACGTGTGCAGAGGAAGGCTCGTTTTCCGGCCGCCGGTCCGTCCCGGAACAAGTGGTGCTTCACGTCCCGACTAATGCCGGTGGGAGGAGCGACAATCACTCCGGGTGAGCCCATTCCACCAGCCGCGGACCCTTGTCTGGTGTTCTCCGCCGCTTTTGGCTTCTGGCTGTTGTCTGCGTAGTAACCTACTTCCCGACGGTGAAGATATGCTGGGGAACAAGGAGATTGGTTCTGTTCCGGAGTGGTCACCCCGGTCAGCCTCGATGGATGCATTTATCAGGGGTGTCACTTTGCATACGATAGGGGCTACTGGCCCCGAATCAATAATTTAACCCCCAATCATTACTTGGCCCCCTCAATCATTGACCCCCCACACACACACACACACACAATCAGGCTGAAGCCTATTGATTTGAGTATGGATGAAACATTGGACCTTTGGGCGTACACTAGATGCATATGGTTTTCACGGCAGCTTTAGACATCAAAAAGGTCATTTCCCCCCCCCGCAGCCAATTTCACAAAGTGATGCCCATGGTTCTCATCCTGGTATACACCGGCGTCCATGGTGTACAGTATTAATTCGTATTAGCTTGTGAGTGCCCGAGGAAAACCTGCGGATTTTGCGACAGCAGACGAACCGTCGGAAATGGAACAATCCTATATCGCTTTCATTGCACCACCAAATGGGTACACTATATGGGCACGAGCATGCCCCTGGAACCCAGAGATGGATTCTGGGACTGGATTATAAATTCGGGTCCTTGGTTCCAACCATTCCTGGGTCCCAGTTGGCAATTTGTTGAACGATACACTGGCATCTAGCGTCTCGTTCTTATTTTGTGCTAGGTGTTAGCGGTACAATCATGGATCCAGGAAATACCCTCAATTTTTAATAGACCCTGCAAGATCGCATGTGGTTTTCCGTGCTTTTTTCCTGTGACATTCAGAAGTACAGTATGGAGTTCATGTCACAAAAAGTTTCTCAAATCATAATAAATTAGCTCGCATTGCACTCCTAGAATGCAGTTATGTGTTGAGTAGGCCAGTATGCAATATATATATGTTTCACGCCCTTCATTTATATATATATTTATATAAGTAGCTGGGAATAAGGTGTCATCTTACACCAATCGAATCACGTATTGTACCACCCTCATTTGTGTTCACATTCCTTTTATAATCGAAGTTTCTGTGCTTTAAATTGTAATTCCTGCTTGCAACTATTTGGTCGGTTATTTGAGTTGTCGGGCGCATGAGCCAGGTTTGAGCATTTAGCGCCCGTAGCTAGCAACATGCAACCGACTCAATATGTACATGGCTTCTTCAATGTCCACTGATTCCTAATTACATAAACCCAAGTCACATGTCCGCTACACGCACGACAAAAACCTCTACCATACTACCCTACAGGACAGATGACGGCAAACTTTCCATCAGAGATATAGTTCAAGAATGTATGAGGCTGCATGAGGCGCGAATCATCTCCTAACATTTTAATAAGTTTGAGTGCGGACCAACGACCCCAAAAATGCTGTCTCCGTTGCCCTGTAAGGCGGGGACATAAAAGCAAGGCATGCGGCACTGCAAGCGGACCGTTACAGCATCGTCACAGACCGGGTTCGGTTCCTTCATTCTTACCGCTGGTATAATACACACATAATTAAACCGTAAATTTTTGTGGTATTCCAGCCCTGACCGATTTCTTAGCTTCACGTGTGACATACCATTTCACTTTTCACGTATCCTCACATGTGAAGTGTGTTGATTTACACTCAGTGTGTATAAGTGACCATGGCATGCTTCGGCATATGTGTATTCCGCCCCAAAGCAGTAATTGGTCTTGATTTGGCGAAAGTTGGCCTCACATCATGCATGCGTGCCAAAGTTGCATGTGTGCACCGCCTGTTCCATAAGCAAGAGCATAGCTCACGTGCTCGATCTTCTGACGGTACAGGAGACTAGAGAAGTACCTGGTGACATGGCATGATCTTGCTTGACCAAAAGCTAAACAAACTAGAATGACAATGCTTGTGTTTCTCCTGCATACGCAACACACTGATCAAAATCATATAATAATAATTAATAAAGTCATAGCATTTGATATTTAATTAATCACCCCGATAAGGAGAAAACTTACCTCGTGGCATAGTGACAATTTCAATGGCGTCCAGGTCAACCGAATTGATCCTCCCAACAATATGTGGTGGGTCGTCGACGAACGTTCGGAACGGTGCCTGTGGAGAGAGAAGAGCCCTCGTCAGACGACCTGACGAGACACGTCCCAGTGTTACGGTCGTACCTCTGCTTGCCGTTCGGAACAATACCTATGGGAATGAAGCCCTCGTCAGACGAGCTAACGAGACACGTTGCATGTCGGTCGTTCGGGACGGTACCTGTTGAGAGGAAAGCACTCGTCAGACGACCTGACGAGACACATCCCAATAGCACGGCCGTACCGCTGCCGGCCGTTCGGAACAGTACCTGTGGGGAGGAGAGTCCCTCGTCAGACGACCTGACGAGACACGTCCCAATAGTACGGCTGTACCGCTGCCGACCGTTCGGAACAATACCTGTGGGGAGGAGAGTCCCTCGTCAGACGACGCGAATCCAATAGTACGGCTGTACCACTGCCGACCATTCGGAACAGTACCTGTGGGGAGGAGAGTCCCTCGTCAGACGACCTGACGAGACACGTCCCAGTGTTGCGGCTGTACCTCTGCTGGCCGTTCGAAACAATACCTGTGGGGAGGAGAGTCCTCGTCAGACGACCTGGCGAGACACGTCCCAGTGCTGCGGCTGTACCTCTGCTGGCCGTTCGGAACAATACCTGCGGGGAGGAGAGTCCTCGTCAGACGACCTGGCGAGACACGTCCCGTGCTGCGCTGTACCTTTAGTCGTTCGAACAGTACCTGTGGGGAGGAGAGTCCTCGTCAGACGACCTGGCGAGACACGTCCCAGTGCTGCGGCTGTACCTCTGCTGGCCGTTCGGAACAATACCTGTGGGGAGGAGAGTCCTCGTCAGACGACCTGGCGAGACACGTCCCAGTGCTGCGGCTGTACCTCTGCTAGTCGTTCGGAACAATACCTGTGGGGAGGAGAGTCCTCGTCAGACGACCTGGCGAGACACGTCCCAGTGCTGCAGCTGTACCGCTGCTGGCCGTTCTCGGGCTCGCGGACGGTGGTGGGTTGCTGAACAGTGGGCACCAGTGGCTACCTTCACAATCCTCAGACAGCTAGTCCCAGGTGTGGAGTTGGCACATGCAGTAATTGCTCGTCCACGACGGGCACTTCGGAGCGGTGTGCTCGACTATAACTAATATCCAGTGATAAATTGTTCGGGGAATATGGTAGAATATACCACTTTCCGAGGACTGAATAGACATCCCTTACGAATAATACTCGACATTGTGTTTTTTGATAAGTGTTTATAAAGTATTCATGTCTGATTTCTAACAGTATTTCATTTACAAGCATAATAGTGAGCATAATCATGAGATTATGCTCACTATTACTGACCATGATACACGGACATTTTCAGCAAAATTCCATGGAAGGGGATTGCCTATGGTGTGATCTGCCATACATAATCATTTTATACCATAGACACTTTCATCATTATTGTTAACATGGCTATCTCTAATTAGGCATCTCAAAGCAAAAGAAAAGTATGCATGTAAGCACGCAATTGGATGACAATTGAGTGTCAAACACGCAAAAGGTATTTTAAGCAGCATCGCCTCCATGACAGCTATATGTCCTATGCAGTCGATGCACCTTTAAACTACAATACAGTGCTTCTATGTTTGGGACGTCCTACTGTGCTCGGTTCGACATCTCACAACTAACAAAAAACAACATTTTTTAAACAATGCTAATGTCAGTTTCGGACCCCGGAACATGTGGAATGGTGTCTGCCGGTGCCGTCAGAAGGAAAAAGGTATTCGGTGGTGACACTCCGTGACGGTAAAACCTTGCCGGATATGGCGACAACGCCCGCCCCCGGACCCGAGTCTGTCCCGGCCGGATCAGCCGCGTTTGTGATCAGCTTTGACCCGAACTCGTCACGCTGCCAGCTGGCTGGGATCAAAAAGGAGCTGAATGACTGAAGGCCATCTCCTACTTGCCAGGACCAGTTGGCGGTAGGAGGAATCTTCACCGCATTCCCTAGTAACAGGATACTCTTTTTCTTCAGACACAGCTATCAATGTTTCAATTCACAATGTCGTGACGACATGTATCGCAAAGCTAGCGAACAGCAAGCGGTGCACACACTAGCCGATGTTCTCTATCGGGCTCCACCGGCGGAGACTGAGCAGCAGCCCAATGCGCACCGGTGTGTGACGACGGTGACGTCACCGACGCTGATGTGTGACGTCACGTGTTGCAGATCCGACGGGCGTCGACGATAGGCCACCACCTGGAAGGCAGCGTGTCGGGCGGAGAGGCGCGCCAGCGGGGCAACCGCAAGGCCATCCTGCGCATGCTCGGTACGTACTGCACCAGTCGGCCATGAGCGACATCTCCACCACTCACGAGAGCCTGGTGTGATGCCCGTGTGACGGCCGTGTTACGGTGTGACCACAGACAGCTGGTGCAGACGTGTTCCTGGTGTGACGTCTATGTGGCGGTGTGACCACAGACAGCTGGTGCAGACGTGCTCCTGGTGTGACGTCTATGTGGTGGTGTGACCACAGACAGATGGTGTAGATTTGGAGTTACGCTCCGAGCACAATGAAACTGCGGACATTGGGGTGAAAAGGATCACATATCCTTGAAAATATCAGGACGTTTATAATTATAACTATATTATTAGGCGAGGCAGGGCGGTGAACTTTACGTCAGTCGACGGATAATCAACTGCAATATCACCCGATGCAATGCATTTTTGTAAGGCAACGGGCAACGGGAGAAAACTGGTTAGATGTTTGCCACCGAATTTTGGATAATGGCTCTTTTCATCATCTTCGGCAGTAAAGTGGCGGCCCAAAAATCTTGAGCAGGATGGTGAAATTTACATCAATCGAAAGATAATTAAATACATTATCAACTCATGCCATGGTTTTTAATAGGGCAACGAAATGCTCGAAAACTAGTCTGATGTTCACCGCTGGAACATGGGACAATGCTGGGTTCATTTTCAGCAGTAATATGACGGTCCAGAACTTGAGTAAATGAGGGTGAAACATACCTAAAATAACAGGCAGTGGTATGCACTACTTTCTGCAACAGGTTTTTTCCAGCAAGGCTTTGGATTGCGCAGTTTTTTCCTAAATGTATGTATGTTAGCATCTTAGTTTTCGCTTCGTCTGATGCGTGGCGCCAGTTTCGCTGACCAGTCACATGCCCGCGTTTGGCGCGTAACGGAACGCAAAACATCCGGATGCTGCATGGTTATACATGGAGGTGAATTGTCTTTGAAAATGACAACAATTGCATCGTGGCTTGTTGTCTGTCTCTTTGCCTGACGTGGTAACTGTTGGCGCCGTAAACTGCATGGCCGTTCTGGCAGATTGCATAGCTGAAGCACTGCAAAGCGTTCAAGCGTTGAGAGTGCTCCTTTAACGACAGAAAAATGAGCTTGAATTCAAGCCGATTTTTCGGTGGTTTTCGGGTTGGGCGTTAACACCCGACCCGACCCGGTGGCGGCACATTTCCCGTGCTGATCGCTTCACAAGAAGGCATCCGAGGAAAATAAAATACCTGGTAGAATGTGGCTCGAATTGATAACATTTGCTGCGAGTTGTTCACGCCACGGCTGGCGCAATGCGTTCGTCCCGGGTGATGTCTCCCTGCACCACGGACACTTTCCAAACTTTAGCACGCTCAATTAATGCGATAAGTGATGACACAAGGCGACCGTATCTCCACAGCCCGGGGCTACACCAGCATAACGCCGATGTACTTCATTAGATATGCGAATGTCAAGGCGCACGCAGCCACCACCCAGTGACCTCGGCACTCATAGCGTTCCGTGAACGTCACCGTACGTCCGGCATGTGCATTGTCGGGGGTTCTTTGGTGTTGTGGTCAGAGCACAAAGACCGGAATGAATGAGAGAGCTCATGTGAAATTAGCTCACATGCTTTGGAAAATATTCCGGCTACAATTTATTTGATAAACATACCATGTGGTCTAAATGTGTGCTGCTAAATTAATGCTATCGATATGTCAATTTGTTTCTTTGCATGTTTGCTAAACTTGATTCATCTCAAAACTTCGGCAGGAATTGTCAAGGATTTTTACTACTTGTCTTATCCGTACTTCAGGTACATTGATTGCAATACAAAATGTTAAAACTATTTTTTCGGAAATAGTTTTAATCGGAAGCCTCATTTCAGTTCCGCAATTCGGAGCTGTGTTTCCTCACCAGCCATTATCTCATCTCATCAAAGGAGCCCATCCAGATTCAAAGGACCCACACTTTTCTCTCGGACAAATACCAACGACGTTCCTAGATCCAGACTCGGGTGAATGGTATAAATGCATTGGCGGGTCTAGGACACACTGAAACCATTTCTACCCTAACAAGTCCGATTTTGATGCAATATTTTATTAAATAGACAGCTTTCCATCCAAGTTCGATTTTTTGCTGAATAGAACAGCATTGCTGAAGCCTCACTCCAACTTAGCTTAAAACGAGCTTCTGCATATGCTCGGTTATCAATGATTCCTCATGTTCCAGAGGCATAGTAGGAACTCCAATAACAGTGCACTAAGCAAGTATCGGTCGATATTATAAGCAGTACCAAGGTCCGAAACTGACGCGGAACAGTGTCCAAAACTGACAGTAGCGCGATCAGTAAAAAATAACAAAATAAAAAAACGGAAGAGCAAATGGATTATGTTCTACTCTACTGCGTCTCCCCTTCTCTGCATGTTTATCTCAGTTATGTTCACTCGACTGTGGACGCACATGTATGTCGGGGAGTGGCGCAGCCAGGACTTTCCTCAGTGGGGCTCGACCCAAAACAAATGTAAAGAAAAGACGAAGGTTCCGGCATGCGAAGCGCGCCGAAAATTTAGGGTTTTCCGTGGTGAAAATGCCAAAATTTATCGTTCGATCTAGTGTATTTTGGATGCTGAGAGTGTTGGGGGGGCCTTGGCTGCGTCCCTGGTGGCGGGCTTCCAGATATGTTCACAATCTCAGCCATTAGCACACTCGATGCCGGTGAGACTCGCGGCCAAGAGTGCTTTTCCGCACGGTAGCGGCGCAGCGAGGTGGGCGCACGCAGAACGATCGGGCCCGGAATGGTCGTGTCGCGGCCAATTAGGTGGCTGTAAGAGCGGCGGGCCGGCTGGAGGGGGGGGGGGGTGCGTGGGGGCGACACAATCTGCCCTCTGATCGATCACGGCCCGCCTGAATGGGCACGCTCGCCGCCGAGAGAGTGGGTGTGTCGGCCGCCGGCCAGATGGATGCGTTGGAAGCCACTGTCGGCTAGGCTGGGGAGGCGACACTGGGGAGGGGGGGGCGCATTGGCCGCCATTCGATGGTGAGTGCTGCCACACCCATGCACGGGGTCCCGGACTGAGCCGCAGAGCTAAAAGCCGCCCACTTGCCTGGAGCGTCGGACACAGATAGCCTCTCCTTCCAGCCGAGAAAATATGCGAAAGGCGACAAAATACGACATGTACTGCGCCTCGTATTGGCAAATGGAGCACTCGGGCGGCGAGGGAGAGAGGTTCTGAATCCCCACCCTAGATAAATCTAACGTTAAGCCTATGGCAAACCCAACACATCCTGCACAAAGCGCAATGCATGAGGCACCGGACGAAATCAGGCGAACCGTCCAACAACTTCGATCTTCTGTGTGATTCATGGGTGCTCTTGGGACAAATGAACTCGACCAAAGTCTTGTGAAGTTCTTCGAGAGGATATCACATTTGAGTTTTGTTCTTGAACGTTTTCCACCTGCGCAGACTCGGGACAGTGCCGGATGGGGAGGGAGTGGAGAAGGGGAGGACAGAGTCGGAGAAGTTGCGGTGCAGAGTTGGAGGGGGATTAGGAGGAGCCGGGGGTAATCAGCGAGCCGTATCCAGCTTGTCAGAGGTCAGAACCGGAGGTAGTCAGCGAGCAGTGTCCAGTTTGTCAGAGGTCAGAGCCGGGGGTAGTCAGCGAGCAGTGTCCAGTTTGTCAGAGGTCAGAGCCGGGGGTAGTCAGCGAGCTGTGTCCAGTTTGTCAGACGTCAGAGCCGGGGGTAGTCAGCGAACAGTGTCTAGCTTGTCAGACGTCAGAGCTGGAGTACGACCACCGATAAGTACCATCCATAAGTACCGATAGTACATGCAGTATATAAGTATATAATAGTAAGCAGTATAGTAAGTAAGTGTAGTACATAAGTACACCGATGAGTACAGCGATGCATGTCAATTCACGCCATACCACAAACAATTCGCAGTTTATTTTTCATCTGTTTATACCAGTAGACTTTTCGACATATTGATACGATATATGGAAAAAATGTACTTTTAGAAATGCTTGAAACCTGAGGCGGAGGGTCACATAAGGCCTGGACTATGAAAATATACCTGGATGGAGAAGGGGAAATCTTAGTGTCACACACGCACACGCACACACACACGCACACACAAACACATACTTAGAGGAAATACTTGCCATGTTTACCTTGCTGACAAATCGATATCGCGGGCTGAGCAGAGGAAAGAACCGTTCGGAGGCGGGGCTGGTCATAACTCTGATGCTGACGAACTGCTGATGTGGGGAGTCCCTGCATTGAATGTATTTATCAAAAGGATGGGCAATTTTTTAGGCTGGATAATCTTGTTTTTGAATTCTAGTTGGTGGTGGATGGGGTCAGATTTGTGTTAAGTGGGTGTGCACTGTGCAGGGCCCTTTGAGCGAGCATGGATGGAGTTTGAAGATTATTGGTGGGGCACTCGATCCATGCGTGTGTTACACGTGATAAAGTGAATAGGACTGGATAGGTAAGTTAGATAGGTATTGATGGGTGTGTGGGATGTTGGATGGTTTCTTCGGAATTTGGGGTGTGGTATTGGCTGAGGTGATGAGTGTCTTTTTGTCCAGGCTTATAATATAAAAAATATAAAAATAAATATAATAAAAAATATCTTCCCTTTATAGACTTAACCTTACTGGATGGGTCATTGTCGCTCTAATTAAGTCACACTTTAAGGCTGTATGACGTCAATTCTATTGTACAAGGTTATCCACAGTTTCTTCACACATATCTGCACTGTCTTATCTTGAATTTCAGAAGTAGTCTAACGTGAAACGTAACCAGCATGAACAGGAGCAGAAGAGAGCGCTCCTCCCGATCAACGTACATGAGCTCGAACGCAGATCCTAAGGAGCAACTTCCCAATGATCCGAAAACAACATCAACAGCGCACTTATCCTAGCCAACATCACACTTGTCATGGTCAACAACACACTTATCCAGGCCAACAACACACTTATGCTGGCCAACACACACACTTGTCCTGGCCAACAACACACCTATCCTGGCCAGCAACACACCTATCCTGGCCAGCAACGCACCTATCCTGGCCAGCATCACACTTATCCTGGCCAACATCACATCTATCCTGGCCAACATCACACTTATCCTGGCCACCATCAAACTTATCATGGCTAACAGCACACTTATCCTGGCCAACAGCATACCTCTCCTGGCCAACAACACACTTATCCTGGCCAACAACACACCTATCCTGCAGGTCAGCAACACACTTATCCTGGCCAACAACATACTTATCCTGGCCATCAACACACTTATCCTGGCCAACATCACACTTGTCCTGGCCAATATCACACCTATCCCGGCCAACAGCACACCTACCCTGACCAACACACCTACCCTGGCCAACAACACACCAATCCTAGCAAACAACACACCTATCCTGGCCAACAACACGCCTATCCTAGTCCAAAGGAAATTGATACCACCGAACCGCGTCTCTCGTGACGCAAATGGGGGCAATGGTCACCACCCGGCTGCAGGAAGCCACACGCTCGCTGCACACAGATCTTCCCGTTCAGACCGTGGCACAAATGAACCTGGAACTGCCTGCATATCTACTGTTGGCGTGGACTGGACAGTGGACTATGTGTCGACCTTGTGTTGAATGCATAGCTGAGTCAGCATGTCTGGAAGGCAGTTGCAGGTCCCAATAGTCGTTTATTCTGCACCCGCCGCCGGTGGTACTAAGCACAGCTTCTCCAGCCTTCCATTCCGTCGCGGCCAGGTCGAACCACGCAAAATACACCGGTGATTCAGGAAGCTCCTCTGGCTTTAACCAGAGGTTCTTCGGCGATCTCCAGCGATCCGGCAACCAAGGAAGTTCCCCTAACTTGGGCCGGCGTCCATCCAACCATCATGCCATCTGGGTCGGTCGAGGCGATTCCTCCTGATTCGGCGGGAGGTCCGCCCACGAGGCCGCATTCAGACCATCGGAGGTGATCTTAAACTGTGCCGGCTGCTGGGCGGAGGAATGAGACCTCATTAACGAGGAGAATCTGGCCGAGAGATCCTGACTGGGAGGGAAGAATAGCCGCGGCAGCACAATTAGAATGCAATGCTCTGACAGCCGATAGAGACATGGACGGCGAATATGGACATCTAGTTTCCCATCTATCCCTGGGGGTCAGGCAGCCCGTCGTCCCTCGCGGGACGGCAGATCGACCAATGACCAACGACCCACGGTGACAGATCACCGTGACCGGTGCCGGCGGCGTATCATATTTTCAAATATTCACAACTTCCAACGGTAATAATTTCCAAATTGGAAGTTAACTTACAGAAAGTAGACGCAAACTTCAAAACAGCCCGGATAGGAGGCGTTCATGTTTTCCAAAGTTCATAGTTTCCAATTTTGAAGTTAGCTTCCAAATTGGAAGTTAAATTCCAAACCTTGGGCGTTAGCTTCCAACTTGGAAGTTAATGTCCAAATATTGGACGTGAACTTCCAAAGCAGCCCGGATAGGAACCTAACCTAACCTAACCTAACTTAGCCCAACTTAACCTAGCCTAACCTAGCCTTACCTTTCGACTTTTAAATTTCACTTCCAATTTTTGCAAGTTAACTTCAATTTTTTGGAAGATATGTTCTATTTGGAAGATAACTTCCATGTTTTGGAACTTAACTTCAAATTTGGAAGCTAACTTCCAAATTGGAAATGGTGAACTTTGGGAAAATATGAAAGCCTCCTATCTGGGCTGTATTGAAAGCTAGCTTTAATTTCTTTTAAGTTAGCTCCAAATTAGGAAATTATGAACGTTGGAAGTTGTGAACTACAGAAAATATGAAGGCCCCCTCCGGCGTCAGATATGGATCGATCAGGACGGCGCAGGGCACAATATCGTTCCCACCAAAGGCTATTTTGGACTAACGGTTCGGATCTCATGGAGGGACTTCGGCAGCCTAACTCCACCAGGGGTTCTTTCTGGACGCTCGCGATGTTGAGATCGCCTACTAATACCGGCTTCCTTCACATTCACCGACCGACGACCACGAGGTAACACCTCGGGCGGGACAGGAACCCATTCACTTGCACCCTTTCACGATGAATGCATGAGGTGCGGGGTGCCCTGAAGGAACTGGGTCTCCAACCGTCTCGGGCCCTGATGGACTCACGGTGAAAACCATCATCACCGAATGGGGGCCGGAGGTCGTTCGGTCGAAACTGAGCACCTCCCTCGAACAAAGTTCCAAAGACTCGAGGTCAATACGACGCTCATCCCAAAAAGGCTGAAGGTCAGGGATGCGAATGACTTCTGACCCATTACCTCGGATCAGTGATGCTACGGCTCTACCGCAGGCTGCTGGACCATAGGCTTCGGATTGACATCCATGTCGATCCGAGGCAGAAGGCGTTCACGGCTGTTGACGGTTGCTCTGAGCACCTGTTCGTCATCAGCGAATCCCTGTGATTATGTACGTCCAAAAGGAAGGAACTGAGCCTGTCCTTCTTGGACGTCGCCAAGACGCTGGATGAGGTGCCCCACCATTCCAATTTGAGAGCGTTGGGACGGTTTGGTTGTGGACACACGTTCACTGATGTCGTGCACAATTTGTACTCAGTTACCACGACCATCAGAAGTGACGAAGGCGGAACATTGCCAATCCCCATAAACCGCGGAGTCAAGTAGAGATTCCCCACGTCCCCAATGATGTTCAACACGATTGAACATAGGGCAGGGTCACCTGCTTCGACTGAGCGGTAGGGATAAACCTGGGTGTAATGCCCTGACCATCGCAGGCGATCTTGTGTTGGCCTCAGGCACCAGACACGAGATGCGCCGGCTTCTGGATACCAGTGAAATTCTTCTCTGAAAGGAGCATGTGGGTCAAAGCGGCCAAGTCACACGTTATCCGACGGGCGGCGGCTCTTGGTACAATCGCCTTTAAAAGCATTGAATGGTCATCCTTCCAATTCAACGCGCCTATTGCCAACAGAAACGTCGAGGAGATGGTTAATTACCTGGGTTTGGAGCTTTCTTCTCCTGGCTGTTCAAAAGCTCGAGGGCAGAAGCTCCTCATTGATCTAAGAGTGATACGACTGGCTGCGCTCAAGCCAGCACAAAGGCGCACACTTTAGCGAGCGCATGTCCTGCCGGGTCACCTGCATGCCCTGCATCTGGCAAAAATTACTGACCAGACGCTAAGACACCTAGACCGCGAACTCCGTAGTGTGGTCCGGAGCATTCTCCACCTCCCTTCTGGCACGCCCACGGCGTTTTCAACATGAGGTCTAGAGACGGCGGTCTACGGATTCCCTCGGTCCGCAAGACCGTGGGGGGTGATGAGGACTCAGCGGCTGGTGAAGCTCACGTTGAGCTCGGACCCATTAGTCAGATCACTAGCCGTCGAGTTGCGGACCGTCGGCTCCGAGATGATCTACAGTTGCGACAATCTGCGCCTGTGGGATTACTCGCCCAAAGGACTCAATATACATAAGCTGAGAGTCTTGCGAGCAAAGGCAACCCAATATCGGCGAATCCCCGTGGGGCGCAGTTTTGATGCCACAGCCTCGCGGTGGCGGCACCGATGGCTGAGCAATCCAGTCAGCCTCTCTGGCCAGTAGTACATCCACCTGGCCAAGACCGTCCCAGAGAATCGCCCTGTCCTGACTTGAGCCTAAGTCGCTGACGCGACCAGCCTCTGAGGCCGGGTCGCAGGTGTGGTGCCCATGCAGAAATACAGGCGCACGTCCTGAACTGGCATCGCAAATTGGGGAGTGCTTACATTGATCGCCACAATGGCGAAGTTGGCACTGCTCCGTCCATCGGGAACCCACTGTCGAAGTACGTGGCGAAACCTTCCGTCCTGCCATCGTACTGGTGAAGGAAGGGCGGAGGTCGGTGACTGTGGAGGACTTTTCCTGTCTCCTACGACTTGAATGTTGAAGTCTCCTGCGCAGCAGCCGAAAAGACAAGATTCGCAAACATGGTAGTGATGACTTCCTCCGGGCAGTTAAAGCAAAGCATCAGGTCGCGGAAGCGCCTTCGGAGGCCATCGTCATCGGCAGCCGCGGCTTGGCTCTGCGCGAGACCTTCGTGCGACATCTCAAGTCCCTCGGGATCTGCCTGAAGCGCCATCTCGACGGCCTCCAGGAGGGGATCTCGAGGGGAACGGCGCTCGCATGGTCGGCATTTGTCACAGGAAGACGCTGACTCAGCAGCAAGACCATCCCAGCGAGTGAGCGGCTCCGCAACTCCCGCAAGGGGTGCAGTTCTGCCGGAAGCAAAAGCCATGGCCATCAGCGGCGGACAGGCGCGGCAGACGACTACCATCAGGTTGTTATTGTCCGTGTCTGTCGTATGGCAAGCAAAGGAGTTGTAGTTGTGAATTGTCTTGTTGGTCGTTTGGCGCTATTCGTTCAATCCCGCAGTTGCGGGCTGGGGACCGCCCTGATCAAACATCCCGTGATACCACCGGGGCCGCCTCTTGCACCTTCCCAGACGACCAGGGGAGCCACCGTGCAAAAGATATCAGGCTGGAAAATAAATAAAAACTGCCAGAAGGCCTGCTGCTGGCATGGACTGGTCGTGGATTGTGTGTGGACCTTGTGCTGAATTGAATGTATAGCTGATACAGGATGTCTGGAAGGCAGTTGCACGTCCCAATGGACGTTTATTCTGAGCCCGCCGCCGGTGCCACTAAGCACAGCTTCTCCAAAGCTCGCTTAGTTCACAAATCGCAGAATCATGGAGCCATTGAGCCATTTGTGTAATAGTAGTATTTATCTTCTGTTCTGCAGATTAATGTTATGCATGAAAGACGGTTGACGCGTATATGCTTAGGGTCGCGCGAACTGGGAGGGGGAGGTGACAGCTACCTGTCCAACCAAGGCTGGAGATCTCTCACCAAGCCTGGATCCAGGTCCTTATTTGCTTCACATATTTTCAGATTGAACAGGGAAAATGACAAATCATCATAAGCAAGGTACCAAGCCAGGGTGGCCCGTACCCTTCGACCCACCCGGGATGTCCAGCCATGCACCCAACTGTCAAGCTGGGAGCAAGCTCGAAACTGCACGGGGGTAGTTCATGTGCTTTTAGGAGATTGTGGTGCGGTGGTTGGCTCGTCTGACTCGTATCGGAATGCACGGCGTACAAGATTCGTTCAAAATGCCGTTTTTCATGTTTGCAAACAGAGTAAAAGCCATATGTATCAAGAACAGCATTTACTTGTGAAGAGCATTGCTCTACTCATTCAACTATGATCCAGTGTAATTGTAAACAGCTACTGCTGGCATGGTTATATTTGCAGTGTGGTTAATCATATAAGTAACTATATACCACATATTCCATGCCAACTGAACCGGTAGGGAAATAATTCAACACCCCACCACGTCAGATGTTGCTTATATTTTGCCAAATTCAAGGCTCCGAACACCATTCTGAGACTTTTCAGTCTCTCTGACCATCGTGATGGTCAGAGAGACTGAAATGCAGGACAAACCGATGTATCTGTTTGTCATTCATCGGCATACCACGAACGGATATTCTTAAACTGCTACATCTTTGGAATGGAGAATGATTTCTGAGATCCGAAAATGGTTACGGGGTGCCGAGATACAATGCTTGGACTTAAATGTAACGATACATTTTCTACGTTTTCCGAAAATTATTCTTGCCCGAAATATTTTATAAAATTCCGATTTTTGACAAACACTCCTCTCTCGATGTTCTATAAACATCGATTTTCCAGGTCTATGCTCTCGATTTTACCCTAGTGTCATTGGTAAATCGAGTGAGACTTCAACTCGAACAGTGACCAGTTAGTTATTTGTGCTTTAGGGCGCATCGACTGCATTGGTCATTTAGCGCCCATAACTCAGTCAATTAGACATAGAGGCCCGTACACGTCAGATCAAGCAACAGGTTATAGGTGGCGATGCCACATCTGTTCTAGGGTAAAACTAGCCACATATGCAGCAGCACGTTAGTAACCGGCGTAAATCACGGATAATTTAAGTTCTAAGAGGAATTTAAAAAGTTGTCCCGAGTGAACAACGTCCGACTCATCTCCTAATACGTCCCGAAGCGAGACAGAGGAACGTCCAAAGTGACGTCTCCGTTCGTGGGCAAGCCGCGGACATGATACTAGAACGTGTCGAACAGTGACCAAAAGCCCGTCAATACCGGCTGTGCGGCGCGGCGGGGCTGGGCGGTCGGGAGGCCCACGTCGGAGAGACGGCTCGCCTCCTAAAGCTTCCCATTCGGCGAACGGTCCGGTCCGGGGAAAGGTCTGAATTCGGTTTTGCGCACTCAAACGTTGAACAATTATGCGTGCTCGACTCACTTTAGCTTGATGAAATAATGCCATATAGTCTCGTATACTTTCTCTCACGTCTATTTTCCAATTGGGAAAGTCTTCACCGTCTTGTATGGTGAGCTACCCGCGATGTTGTAGACAGCTACACTCGTCGGGTTTCTCGGCCTGAACGAGTGGTAGCTCCTTGTACATTTCATCGTTTTGGCAGCTGGCCAGAAGCGCTTAGTGGGAGTGGTGGCTGTTCTGGTTGATTTCTTTTCATGTAATGAAAGTGAACTCGGTTCCTGGGGGAAAGATGCACCAAATAATTATGAACGAGAATCGCAACTATGTTTCAGAATGAGAGATAGCAGATGGTCTCAATAATTGTGATATTCCACATAGAATAAACTGCATTGCTAATCAACTTGTTTCCTCTTCTAAATTTCCTCTTTCGATAATGGAAAGAGGAAGGTACTTACAACAGTTGGCCCACCCTGGCATGGGCACTTATGGCAAGGATGCAACTTTCCAACCTTTGCAGGACCTGCTAACCACCGCGCGCCGACGTTCTTATGTTTAGCATGTAATTATGGAGTTGACTGGGAATACTGGGGTGACAATTAATTTGTCCCCACCCAAACTTTCAGCTCTGGCTGGTGAGAACGTTTATCACAGTAACTTTGCAAGCAGATACACCAATTTTCAAAGACTTGTCCATTGTCGAATTGTCCATAACAGCCACTGTACGTGGAGGGCATGTATCGTGAAATAAATAAATAAGTAAATAAATAAGAACACCTGTAGTTGAGTTTGTCGAGCCTGCTTCAGGCACACACTGAGTAATGTCGCAGACCGCTTGACCTTAGTGCTGCCACGTGTTTCTGTGCACCAGGAAGCTTTTTCAAGTATACCCAAGTCTAAGGAAATGGACATTACTCGGCAATAATGGCATCATAATGACGTAACCTGGAACGCCCAGGAGCCTAGTATGACTGTGTGATGTCATTATGACAGGGCTGGAGCTAACCGGAAGCTTGGTATCCTGTCACACACCGTACATACACTAGGTATTCATTTGAAAGGACTGATATGTTTCAGTTCGCCAGCGGTATTATTGGTATTATTGTAAAAAGAAGGAGATGGTTAGCCCTCCCCAGCCGATGTTGGGTTTCGGCAGGATCTTTATTCTCGGCTGCTCGCCTTGCTCTAGATTGCTGGGTTGCCAAGTCAGCCTACTTTGAGCTCCAGTCGTCCGACGCATGCCTCACAGGCCATAGACCCTTTTGGTAGTCGCAGTTGGTGGATGTGTCGGCCACTTGAGCTTATGATCATATGATGATATGATCATATGATGATATGATCATATGATGATATGATCATATGATGATATGATCATCTCTCAAGTCTCCCGCCATGACGGCCAACCCTTGCAGGTTTCTCAGGGAGAGTCAGTGCTACATAGCTGAAGTTTCTCCGGACTGATGCCCAGCCGAAAAGTCGAAGGACAGAACTCGAAATGCTTATGAATGTCACATTTCTTGGCTTGACAACATAGCGTTAGGTTGCTTTAGTCATTGGCCTGACTCCAAGGGCGTTACCATCATCAATTTCTAGGTGGGTCCAACCCCGGGAGCTTAGGGACAATTCCCAAGCTAGAGGCGTGACAACCTGGTCGTCTACGTGTAACCGGTCTTCTGGGCTTAGGGGCGCATCGACTACGGAGGTCAGTCAGCTAACCTGTCTTCCAACAACTAGCAAACCCTGAGAACACTCGTGATTGCCATGACGCGTCTTGCATGCCTACAAAAGGCACTACAAGCGCGCACAAACCCAAATCCAGGTGGAGTCAGGACCCCAGGGACCCCAGGGACTCCGGCGGTGGCGACGCTCATGCGTGCATCCCAATGCGAGAAGGTGCTTAATTTTCAGTTCGCAGTGACCAACACGAAGTATGCAGCATTCGACTTTTCGCACAATCAGTCCTTTTTGGCGCCAGGTGAATCAAAAAGAGCATTCCTTTCAATTATAAAAAAAACAAATCCCTTTACCACGTAAGAGCGTAGAAAATGTATAGTTGTGTGTCAGGGTTGTAGCTAGGGACCGCAGAGTCGGGTATTGCTTGTTTGTTCGCGCTGTCAGCCGATGGCGCATGTTTAGAAAACTAATCGTCGGATTGGTGCTTATGACACCTGAAGCGACCATTCGCGACACTTCGCGGTATAGGCTACTGCTCTCTGGGACTTCTATACGCTGTGGGGGTGGATTGAGGAAGTCGAAATAGGTCAGTTCATGAATATCGCATTTTTGATCAAAGTAGCATCATGTCATATATACGCAGTGCAATTTCCTCTTGACGTCTGGCATCTTGTGAAATTAGCAAAAGGGGCAGATGTGGATGAACGATGAAAACAAAAGGGGACGTGGTATGGATTTCGTCTCCGACAGAAGTCTGAGAAAGGCATCTTCAGAGCTCCAGGTGTTGATGCAAACATGTCTGTAAATATAAAATGATTTTGAGACGAAGACGGAGAACTTATCGAAGTTAAATATGTCCAGGTTTTTCGAGGCTTGAAAAAAATTGCATATGGCCCCGTGCGTGCAGCCTGTAACAGGCCAAACGTACCTCACCCGCATGCCAATAGCAACTGGTGGTAAACCCTCAATGTCACCGAAAAACACATGCTGCCTGCATTCTCGGTATTGAAAAGCGCCTACAACGGCACTTGCACACATCTCTCCATCGTCAAGACAATGATGCCCCAATGTTCTCGGAAACCACCACTTACCTAAACTATACACCAGAACTTCAGCTAATGGAGTGTTTCCCGTACAAATATGACTGGTCGGGTGCATATAGGCGCCAGCGATGACAGCAGCGGCGCATGTGCCCAGAGTGCGCCTTCTGCATTTGTCCTGAAACTAACTGTTATGCAAGTGGCTAGAAAATATTAGTGGAGTTGAAGTGTTCCCGGATTCCAGTTGTAGTCATGAGTATCGATTTCTCTATTGTTGAGGGAACCCGAGCCCCCAGTGTTGGCTTAGCCCCAAATAATTTCAACTTTTAACACGGAACCAAATTGAGGAGGGGGCTCAAATCGGTTTGGATTCGCCCATCACTCCCATGCGTTGGATCCCACCAATAATTCGCATAAATAAACACCCTTGCTTACAGTGGAGCGCATATGTATTTCGATATATGGGACTGTCAAACCATCCACAGATATTGAGTCCTTAGCCACGCCACACATCTGCTGAAGCATAGCATAACCAATGGCAAAGTACCCAAGAACGAAATCAACTGCAATCTGTCGTATATAGCCTTCTCGTATCACATGATACCGAATATATCAATGCGCGACATGACAGACAGGAGCGATAACAATAGCAGACCATTCCTCCCCAGAGTCTTTCCTGGAGCCGGCCATGGCAAGACTGAGACGTATTTCTACTCTTAGAGCGCATGAAAATATAGGAAAGCTTGTCAAGTTCCAAAGCCTGCAGAAATGGCACGCGAACAACATCCATCGGGCGGAAGTGCGCCGACAAACGTGCTTCATCGCGCCGAAGTAGTACTAACCTTATCTGCGGAGTACTTCGGGCGCCCTTGTCAAAACTAACAGGGATGAGCGAAAAGTCACCACCTCAGGGAGCGAAGTCGGTCTGGCGGTCGTGTGTCGTGTGTCGTCTGTCGTGTCTGTCGTGTGTGTCGTGTGTGTCGTGTGTGTCGTGTGTGTCGTGTGTGTCGTGTGTGCCGTGTGTGTCTTGTGTGTGTCGTGTGTCGTCTGTCGTGTCTGTCGTGTCGTGTCGTGTGTGTCGTGTGTGTCGTGTGTGTCGTGTGTGTCGTGTGTGCCGTGTGTCGTGTGTCGTGTGTGTCGTGTGTGTCGTGTGTCGTGTGTGTCGTGTGTGTCGTGTGTGTCGTGTGTGTCGTGTGTGTGTGTCGTGTGTGTCGTGTGTGTCGTGTGTCGTGTGTGTCGTGTGTGTGTCGTGTGTGTCGTGTGTGTCGTGTGTCGTGTGGGTCGTGTGTGTCGTGTGTGTCGTGTGTGTCGTGTGTGTCGTGTGTCGTGTGGGTCGTGTGTCGTGTGTGTCGTGTGTCGTGTGTGTGTGTCGTGTGTGTCGTGTTGTCGTGTCTGTCGTGTGTGTCGTGTGTGTCGTGTCGTGTGTCGTGTGTCGTGTGTCGTGTGTGTCGTGTGTGTCGTGTGTGTCGTGTGTGTGTCGTGTGTCGTGTGTGTCGTGTGTGTCGTGTGTGTCGTGTGTGTGTGTGTCGTGTGTGTCGTGTGTGTCGTGTGTGTCGTGTGTGTCGTGTGTGTCGTGTGGGTCGTGTGTGTCGTGTGTGTCGTGTGTGTCGTGTGTGTCGTGTGTGTCGTGTGTGCCGTGTGTGTCGTGTGTGTCGTGTGTCGTCTGTCGTGTCTGTCGTGTCTGTCGTGTGTCGTCTGTCGTGTGGGTCGTGTGTGTCGTGTGTGTCGTGTGTGTCGTGTGTGTCGTGTGTGTCGTGTGTGTCGTGTGTGTCGTGTGTGTCGTGTGTGTCGTGTGTGTCGTGTGTGTCGTGTGTGTCGTGTGTGTCGTGTGTGTCGTGTGTGTCGTGTGTGTGTCGTGTGTGTCGTGTGTGTCGTGTGTGTCGTCGTGTGTGTCGTGTGTGTGTCGTGTGTGTCGTGTGTCGTGTGTGTCGTGTGTGTCGTGTGTGTCGTGTGTGTCGTGTGTGTCGTGTGTGTCGTGTGTGTGTGTCGTGTCGTGTGTCGTGTGTCGTGTGTGTCGTGTGTGTCGGTGTGTCGTGTGTGTCATTATTGTGTGTCGTGTGTGTCGTGTGTGTCGTGTGTGTCGTGTGTCGTGTGTCGTGTGTGTCGTGTGTGTCGTGTGTGTCGTGTGTCCGTGTGTGTCGTGTGTGTCGTGTGTGTCGTGTGTGTCGTGTGTGTGTCGTGTGTGTCGTGTGTGTCGTGTGTCGTCGTGTGTGTCGTGTGTGTCGTGTGTGTCGTGTGTCGTGTGTGTCGTGTGTGTCGTGTGTGTGTCGTGTGTGTCGTGTGTGTCGTGTGTGTCGTGTGTGTCGTGTGTGTCGTGTGTGTCGTGTGTGTCGTGTGTGTCGTGTGTGTCGTGTGTGTCGTGTGTGTCGTGTGTGTCGTGTGTGTCGTGTGTGTCGTGTGTGTCGTGTGTGTCGTGTGTGCCGTGTGTGCCGTGTGTGCCGTGTGTGTCGTGTGTGTCGTGTGTGTCGTGTGTGTCGTGTGTGTCGTGTGTGTCGTGTGTGTCGTGTGTGTCGTGTGTGTCGTGTGTGTCGTGTGTCGTGTGTGTCGTGTGTGTCGTGTGTGTCGTGTGTGTCGTGTGTCGTGTGTGTCGTGTGTGTCGTGTGTGTCGTGTGTGTCGTGTGTGTCTGTGTGTGTCGTTGTGTGTCGTGTGTGTCGTGTGTGTCGTGTGTGTCGTGTGTGTCGTGTGTGTCGTGTGTCGTGTGTCGTGTGTGTCGTGTGTGTCATGTGTGTGTGTGTCGTGTGTGTCGTGTGTGTCGTGTGTGCCTGTGTGTCGTGTGTGTCGTGTGTGTGTGTGTCTGTGCCGTGTGTGTCGTGTGTGTCGTGTGTCGTGTGTCGTGTGTCGTGCTGCAGTTCGGTGGAGCAGCCCGTAGCTGGGTAGCCCGCTCCGAGTTTGATCAGAAGGCGCACAGCATTCACCGTTCCAGATGTGTGAGGGTGTTTTTGTTGGGGAACTCCGAGCAGGCTCGGCGTGCTTTGTTCGTGGGCATTTGCACAATGGGGAATGCACAATGGGGAATGCATAATGCGCGCGCATTTGCTGACGATATTGAAAGCATTCAAACATTTCTCTCATACTTGATTTCAATTAAAATTATTGGTTGAGGCTAAAGCTACTCAGAAACGAAGGTGGAACATACAAAATATAACGTGGAAGATACGACAGATACTGACAATGCAGAAGATCAGTGTCCCAAAGTTTCCCTCATAATGTGAAAAGTGACGCAGAGCAAGAATTGATGTTTCGCTGTCGCCCCCGAATTTCATCTGTAATTTTCCACTCATTATCCACTCCAGTTTCACTTTCAGTTTAAGTTCGGGATGCCAATGTGCTGCAACTGAATAAGCCCAGCGCCTCTAGTTTTCAAGTATTTGGAACTAGAAATTGGCATGCAACGCAAGGCAACGCACGCCGGGTATTTTTTAAGTCCTCACAGCAACCAGAAATTGAAAACTTTCATACCATTCATTGCAATTGATGGTGCTTCGAAGCCCGTACATAATTTCATCCTCCTGGCTCCACATAAATCATCCCTCGCCGTTGCCCTGTTATCCTCTCTGTGCAAGCACATCCATACCTCGGTGCGGACATAGGTGTGTTTGACATCCTCGCCGTTTGGACATTATCGCGCCGAAAAATTTGGCCATCAGCAGGACGACCAAATACAATATTAGCCCGATCACGTTCTTTGAGTTTATCGCATATTTCGCTCCCAATTTCAAGGGAGTGGAAGATTCGGATTTGCAAAACCTATCTTCCAAAACTACTTCCTCTTCCTGGCGCTCCACGCGCGGAGTGCGCGCGTTGCGTGGAACCACTGGGCGAGGACTGTCCAACGTGTTTGTTTTCCCATAACTCAGGTAGCGGAGCCAACGGCAAACTATCAGCAGCGTTATCAGCATAGGCTTTGGCCAGGAACCTACTCACATGAAGAGGTGTATTTCGCATTTGTACCTATCAGATACAGCGCATGCCTAATATTTATATTATATATTTGTACCTATCGGGTACAGCGGTTCGCTATTTCAGCGAATGCGCTGAAATGAACTTTCGACGCATTTTTATTGTCAGACTTACGTCACTCCTCTCAGGGGCCAATCAGAGAGCAGGCAAGGATGGTCGTCCTAATCCATACTGAGGGCATCCAGTGGTGGCCCATTGATTCAAAATTGTATGGGCTTTCAATTAACCCGACCGGTTTCAGAGATATTTTTGCGCCTCACCCTAAGGTTTTTCCGTGATAGCACGACGATTCGGCAGACGATTACAAAGCACTCTTACAACGCCATATTCGCCAACATCACCGGAACACATGGCACAACACAACTCAACACAACGCAAATCAAAGTTCACGGAAACAAATTCATGGAAAACTGGAAAAATGAAAGTAATATTTATGAACTTAATGCTTTTTTCAAGATGGCACAAGAAAGTGGCCGAAATCCAGAGACAAATTGGTATTTGGGTGTACCCTAGGTTGATCGACCCAGGGTTCAGTCCCCCAACTGATCTTGCGATCCTACACCCCTGTGCTAAAAGTATGTTATGAATTGATCATTGTAACACTACTTCCACCTTCCACTCTTGCACCTTGTTTTCAAGGACAATGTTCCACATCGACACCAGGGCATAAAATGAGCATTGAACACTGCAGAAGATGTTTAGGTGTTCCGACTAATTGCGTACATCGTTCACTTCAGAATGTCCAAAACAGCGACACAGAATAGAATACGTCCACATAGTCCAAGCTCTTCGGATGGAGCTTCCTATCTCCTTGAAGGGGCGATCCCCTCCCCTGTGCTCAGACGATCCCCTGGGTCATCATCTTCGGCATTCCTAGGATTTCCAGTGGTTTATTTGAAGCACCCTGAACTGAAGCACCAATTTCACCCAGATGGCTGATGTGATTTCCTGGCCGCAGATCAACCAGAACGGTTTAACGTCGGTCCGTGGCGCCAGGCGGCCGTATTGGCGGGCGTGGCTTGCATCAACCGTCAAAGTCCCCTGCTTAATGACGAACCGCAGTGCTGCCCAACTGGTGAATGGTGGTGGACGTGTGGCCGGGTCCGTGGCGCGGCAGCAACTGAGGTCGGCGTGGCTGGTGACATGACGACTGGCGTCAGCACTGAGTCGGGCCGGTCACGCGCCTCCCCCCCCCCCCTCCCGCCCGCGAGCCACGTCCAGTGGCGTTAGTATTCAGTCTGGCCGGTCACGCACCCCCAGCCCGCGAGCCACGCCCACTGACGTCAGCATTGAGTGTGGCCGGTCAAGCGCCTCCCCCCGCGAGCCACGCCCACTGGCGTCAGCATTGAGTGTGGCCGGTCACGCACCCCCAGTCCGCGAGCCACGCCCACTGACGTCAGTTGTGGTATATATATATATATATATATATATATATATATATATATATATATATATATATAAGATGATTCGCCTCACACATAGCTGCTACTACAGGTCGTGCCATTGCACTTGGGGTGACCCGGTTGATATTGTTACAATATGATGATGTACATAATCATGTACAATATGATGATGTACAATATTATCTGATTTCGCCGTTCATTTGGTACTGTGCTTGTTGCTGATTGCAACATAAAGAAAGGAAGAAATGAATGGCATGCATGTAGATATCCATCATTAGACTGAGAGAAACCGGAGAGCGACGAAATATATGACTGAGATTCCTCTGCAGCCGACCATGTTAACATTAAGAGTGACGATATGTTACGTCATTCATTATCGATACCACTGCTGAGTGCAGCTCAGTCTTGTGTAGATGAAGTCATTCATCAGTAGTCGGTTTTACAGCGGAAATTTGCTGCGAGGTCACGTGGTCTCAGGAACAAGATAGAGGGAGAAGACCCGGCATAGTGATCTGCATAAATTAAAAGCGACCACCAAATCTAATTCTCAAATCAGTTTGAATAACGAAATAGGGTTTAGTATTGACGCTGCTGAAATAAGTAGAATTAAACTTACGAATATCAGCAAATTGCAATACGCTTTCTAATTTACGTCGAGACTGCACTCAGCTCTACGGTATCTGGCAGCCGACGGATGACTGCCAGATGACAAATTGGCGCTGTGGTTAAATTAGCGAGGGATGCGGTTATAAGCCAACTTCCTGAGCAACAGTAGAGAAAATGATAACAAAAGTACACTTAATCGATGTCAACCAAGTTTATAGATCCATACCTGATACTGCAGTCATGCTCACGCCGCAGAACTGATAAATATTCACAACACACCCCACGAGTAGGACGCTCGTGCACCGACTGATTTGTTGCCTGCCGCGTACTGGGATATAGGTTTTGGAATATAAAATGGTTTAAGGAAAATTATACTAAACCAATCAATCTAAAATCGTTTTATTCTCGCCACCAAGAAACAAGTTTTGTCAATGAAAAAGCTGAGAAAATTGAGTGAAATCAATTCTTGTTAATAATAAATGTTCTTCGATGTACTTTTTAGTTCATGTCTGGAATGTTTAGTTGAAGCAAGGAATGACTTGGAAGGATGAAAAGCGACTAGACGGGAGAGCAAATTGCCGCTGTAAAACCGACTAGTATCAGTAGATGGCGGTGAACTTCGGTAGATGCTTGTAGTTTTTGATAGATTGTGGTAACTGCTGATATTTTGGAGTCGAGTTCAGATTCTGTCATGCGTCAGGATTGTCGTTTGTTTACTCAATTCCTTGTCAGCTATTTGTTATGATTCAAAGGGATTACAAAGTGGTGTAGTGGTATGTATTAGCATACAAGCTTTCCAGATTATTTTGCTAAATTATGCAAACAAGCTACATTTCCACCTGTATATATCCGTAGTTATGAGTTATGCAAACACGTTTGTGTCCCAGATCTGGATATCTTTAGCAAGCAGCACAAATAAATGGTACCATTTCACACATTCAGGTTCAGAAAGTGTTGTGAATGACTTCTTGCAGTGTTAAAATAATGCGTTTTTTTGTTAGGAGCGAGATGTTGAAGAGAGTAGAGTGGATGTCAAAATTAGCCATGAATATGGTGTTTTTTTTCATACGTTTTATGTCCTTGAAGCTCAATTTTGAGCCCGTAATGCACTTACAAGTGAACTTATATAACCTACCGGATTTATAGATTCCTAAGCTAATAATAACAATACAAATATTTATGCTGCAAACTAGTAATGTAAAACTAGCAATATAAAACAGGTAAGTAACTTATTTACCTGGAATTGTGCTACGAGACGTCCGGGTAACTCAATCCGTAACGATGAGCACAAGCATGATACCTCTTATAGTGTCCGTTCACTTCCGATCACACCAACACGATCTCAATGCCACTCCTGCATTGGCATCTTCACTTAGTCTTCTATATCAACGTGAGGAAAACTCAGCTTAGTGCGACTCCGGGCAACGCTCGATTGTCACCGCTCGCCCGACACTCGGCGCGGCCGGCCCAGTCCAGTGCCGCACCCCTTTAGCTCAGCTGATTTGCAAATTACACGTCAGCTCTCGCGTTGCCGCCACCTACAGGTGACAGTACAATGCCTGGTGCCCAACTGTGCCAATAGGTGGCAGTGCACACGCACGGGGTTCGTAGCGCACGATACTACACTTCTTAACGAGATTCTGCTGGAAATGAGGGGTGAAAACTTCATAAACACATGTCAAGTACTATCCAGTATCCAGGGTGGCCAAGTACTATCTGTGACTCAGCAGGAGAAGAACTTAGGTGTTATTTTGAACACAAAATTGGGAGCATCAGAACAGACAAAGAAAACCAGGAAGAAGGCACTAAGAATGCTTGGGCCTCAGTTGCCGGTTGACTCTCGCGCCATTAAGTCGTTGCTCTGGGACGTGGACCAGCTATCGTGCTACGTGGATCGTGCTACCAGCTATCGTGGACGTATCTCGCAAGACCAGCCTGCCATCAACTCAACATCTTCACTTCCGACTTCTTGCTACTCTTCACCACCAACTTCTAGACCACTCTACACCTTCACCTCGTCTATAAGTTGGTCCAGAGCCCGCTGATCACTCCGCTACTTTCTTACTGCTTGTTATTGCAGTTTTTCTATTTTTCATTTTCGTGGGGCGACACCCGTCGCTCTTTTCTCATTTATTTTCTAGTGGGGTGACACCCGTCACCCCACCCGTTTTCGTCGTCATCGTATTTTCGCTCCTTTTGTTCTGCGTGTTTATTTAGATTTCGTTTGGTAGGGTTTTTTCCCCGTGATGGGGAAAAAGAGGAAGAAAGGCACTGACCCCAGCTCGCCACAGGACTCTGATTCGGAATTTCCTCCTCTGACCATACCCAACGACCATCGCACGAACACGGACTTGGCCTCTGATGTTCCCTCACTGAATTCGACCATTGATGACCCGCGCCGGACAATTGCCCGTGATGACGCCATGGAAGCCCTTTGCGCCTCGCCGAACCTTGCTCGTCCCAAGACCACGACCTCGCCTCGCAATCCAGACCAGACCATCACTCTTCACGCCGCTGACCCACGCTCGAACCAGACCACGCCCTCCCAACCTGAACCCATCCAGCCCATTGAACCCTACTTCGACAGTGCTGGCTCTTACATCGTAGTCAAGCCTGTCGAGGAATCCGTTTCCTTCCGCCGTATCAACGTTTTCTGGCAGACTAAACAACTCCTTACCATCTGCTCCCTAGCCAATCACGACATTGAAGCCCCTGCCAACGGAACCTTGGTCATTAAAACCCAATCCCGAGCCCAAACCAAAGCCCTCCTCCACACCACCACATTTTGTGGAAAATCCGTCACCATCACTCTCCATTCCAACCGCAACACCACCAAGGGCACCGTCTTCGTGCCGTAGCTCCGCTTCATGACTGAAGCGGACATCCAGACGGAGCTCAGGCCGGAGGGGGTGACCCACGTCCACCGCATTACCTCATTTAAAGACGGCCAGAAACGCGATACAAGCCTCCTTGTCCTTACCTTCAACACTACAACTCTTCCCAAGACCCTCCTCGCCGCCTACATCCGATTCCAAGTCCGCGTATTTATTCCAAATCCTCTCCGCTGTTTTAATTGCCAGCGCTTCGGCCATGGCAGTAAGACGTGTCGCCAAACCGCCAGATGCCCTAAGTGCGGAGAACCACCACATCCAGATTTCACCTGCTCCAAGCCTGCCCACTGCCTCAGTTGTAACACTTCCGATCACCTCACCACTTCCAATCAATGCCCAATTTGGCGCAAAGAGAAGGAAGTGTGCGCCGCCAAGGCCACGACCGGGGTGTCATACCCCCAGGCACGAAGATCTGTGGAAGCCACCTCCCCTCGACCAAAACTTACGCCCAGGCGGCCACCGTTGCTCCCCCACACGTCGCGTCAGCACTACTTCTGCCTCGATGCAAACAGACATGATTCCCGGTTTAGCTCCTCTAAAAAAACTTACTCCACTGACCACACCGACACAAACCACCCTGGCTCAAACTACACAGACCCTTCCAACCAAACAGACTACAACGAATTCCACCAGGAATGCCAGACCCCGCAGCCATTCGGCTGCCGGGGAAATACGCTCCACTTCCTTGGGCCGCCGATCGAGCCCGGTGCACAAAGTACCGACCGGCAACCACATGACCCAACCGACTCCCAGCCGGCGGGCGTCCCCCGCGGCAGTGGCCGACCGGCGTGACCCTGCCAATGTCAGTGGTCGACCGGACGGCTCGAGCGGGTCAACCACCGCCGGCCGCACACAACACACACACCCACCTGAACTGCACTCCTGGCGAACACATGCAACGAAAGGTGCAGACAAACACTAACACTTTTCTTCCCGATGTCCACATTATTACAATGGAATTGCCGCAGTCTGATCTCCAAATTGGCCGAAATGAAAGCTTTTTCAGTATTCTCACACCTATTCTCATAGCACTCCAAGAAACATGGCTTTTACCTACAGACACATATAACTTCAATCTTTCTAATTACTCACTGTACCGTCACGACGAGGTCCGCGGATCACATCGCAGTGGCGGTACAGCACTTTACATAAACAATGATTTCACACATACACAAATTACACTTAATACACAATTACAAGCAGTAGCTTGTACATTGCGTTTACATGGCAGAAATATAGATGTGTGCTCCATCTATATTCCACCACACACCGACAACACAAATATTTTGACACATTTAGAAAGCCTTATAGCACATTTCAAGAACCCTTTCATACTACTCGGAGACTTTAACGCACATAGTCCAGCCTGGGATCAAACACATACACATAGAGACACTCGAGGACACATCATTGAACAATTTCTAGACCGACATAATTTAGTATTACTTAACACAGGAGAAGCAACATTCTTTCACCTTGACCATAATATAGAAACAGCTATTGATTTATCAATATGCTCTCCGACCCCGGCCAACGATTTCGATTGGACCATTGATACCGACATTCATGACAGCGACCATTACCCCATAAAATTGATACCCACTTTTTCAACTGCGACCGATACCACACCCAGTTTCATCCCACGCTGGAAAATTTAGAAAGCTGATTGGACAAAATTTCAGGAACTATCACAAACTCAATACAACCCCAACATTTCTCCCGTCGAAAACATCAAATTAGTTACAAATATACTTTGTGAAGCAGCATCTACTACAATTCCACTCACCAAACCTTTTACAAAAATAATTCCAGTTCCATGGTGGTGTCCGGAAGTAGCACAGGGCATCGCAATTAGAAAAAGAGCATTTCGAAAATATCTCAGACATCCCGATTCACACAATTTACTTAATCGAAACCGTGAACGAGCCCGAACCCGCCACATCATACGCGATGCTAGGCGGCGTTCATGGTCATCATATTTACAGCAACTCATCTCTCAAACACCTTTAAGCAAAATCTGGCAGTTAATCCGCCGATTATCAGGACGCACTCCATTTAAATCACTCCCGGCACTCAAAATTCAAAACACCACAATTACAGACCCACAAACAATAGTAAATACAATAGCGGACACCATGGCTCACAATAGCTCTGACAACAACTACAGACCGAAATTTCTCCAAAAAGCACAACACACATTTCACACCGATTTGGCACAATTCGATTCGGACAACACTGAAACATACAATATCCCGTTTCAAGTTTCAGAACTAGATACTGCAATTTCCTCAGCCGGTAATACTTCAGTAGGTCCCGACAATTTACATTATTCCTTTTTTAGACATTTATCCGACGACACAAAACATTGCATCTTACAAACATTTAATGCATTATGGTCTAGCCATACTTTCGTCGAAACCTGGAAGGAAGCCCTTATCATCCCTATTCCAAAACCCGGCAAAAACCACAGCAACCCCAACAATTTCCGACCCATCGCTCTCACTAGTTGTCTAGGAAAACTTTTAGAACGTATGATTGTAAAAAGACTGACCTGGTACTTAGAAACAAATCATCTGTTATCTCCAATTCAATGCGGTTTTCGTCATGGCCACAGTACAATAGATCATCTCATTCGATTAGAAACTGACATACGCCTTGGTTATAAAAAAAAACATGAACACACCATTGCAGTATTTTTAGACGTTAGTAAAGCGTATGATATGGTATATAAACCGGCATTAATTTCCAAACTTCTTCACTTCGGCGTCAAAGGAAATTTAGCTCATTATTTGATAGGATTTTTGTCCGGTTCCCGTCATTTTCATCTCCGGTGCAGGTCAGCGATTTCCGATCCACGTTTTCTACAGAACGGATTACCACAGGGGAGTTGTATTTTACCAGTATTATTCAACATCATCATTAATTATATTTTCGATAACATGCCTGCCAATCTATCATACTCGCTGTTTGCGGACGATAGTGCGATTTGGTGTTCCGGCAAAAATTATGAACATTGTTTAATTAGATTACAAAACGCACTTGACCGAGTACACGATTGGTCCCTAAAGTATGGCTTCCTTTTTTCGGCCCCAAAATCTGCAACAGTGATATTTAGCAAGTCAACACCCTGCCCGAACCCAGACACAGCGCTTCACCTTGGTAACAACAACATACCTTTTGTAAATTCATTTAAATTTCTAGGCATTATTTCTGATCGTAGGCTATCCATGTATAAACACATCAAACACGTTCAGACCAAATGTTTTCACCAACTCAATTTATTTCGCTGTATTACTTCTTCCTCATTCGGAGCCGATCGTCATACGCTTTTACATCTCTACAAATCCTTAGTTCTTCCCATCATAGAATATGGGTCGCTAGTCTACGCCAGTGCCAGTACCTCCGCTTTGAAACTTTTGGACACCATACAAAATAAATTCATCCATTTAGCACTCGGTGCAATGACCACATCTCCCGTTACTTCTTTACAAATCGAATCAGGAATTCCGCCATTAGGTCTCCGAAGAATTGAACAAACACTCAGATATGCCGCAAAAATTCAATTTCGAGAACACCACCCCACACACGCATCTTTACAAATTCTCCCAAATCTAAACCACGAATATTTAGGTCCTGCCGAAAAGCGAACCGGGCTTACCATAGCTTCGCGCATTAAAACATTTTCTACACAACTCCAATACAACATTCCACATATTACAGCTCTTTCTTCACCAACTACACCACCGTGGCAGATGGCCGAGAGACATATTTTCTATCTCACCACCACTCTAAAATCACAGCTTTGTCCAGAATACGTCAAACAAAAATTCCACCAGTTTCGCTCTCGTTATCGCCATGTTCCTTTTGTTTTCACCGACGGATCTAAAGACGAAAATTACACAGGAAACGCCATTGTTGCAGGTACACACACAAAACAACATCGCTTGCCAAACGGGACATCCATTTTCATCGCCGAATTGCACGCCATTCTCACTGCCCTTCGCTATGTCCGCAACCGTTCAATTTGTCACCCCATGCGCCATGTCGTCATTTGTTCCGACTCAAAATCTGTTCTTCAATCTCTTTCTTCACTTTCCTTTTCGCACCATTGCCATATTTCAATTTACGACACACTTGAAACACTTCATCTGATGGGCACGAAGGTCCGTTTCCTGTGGGTGCCCAGTCACTGTGGCATCCCAGGAAACAAGAAAGCAGATCATTTCGTCAAACAATCATTACAAATACCACACATCACAGAAATCCCACCACATTTTGACGTCATCAAATCAACAATAAGACATAACATTCGACATTTTTGGAACCACCAATGGACTGAAACCACAAACTACACACAATTACGTCTCATCAAACCTGTCATCGAAAACTGGACCACATCATATCTAAAAACAGACAAGAAGAAAAAGTTATATCACGGCTCCGCATAGGTCACACTTTTCTCACCCATCGATATATTTACACTGCTTCACCACGACCTTCATGCCAATCATGAAACACTCATCTTACCGTTTCACATATTCTCCTACACTGTCAAAAATACCATGAACATCGAAAAACACTTACCAACTACTGCCGTACACACAACACCCCGTTTTCTTTGCCCACACTATTAGGAGATACACACCCTTTTCTCATCAATCTCTTTTTCATTCTTCTCCGAAAAACCAACTTACTTCAGGACTTGTAAATTGACTTTTAGAACATAATATTTTCATCCATTCTACTCACGGCACGAAATGGCATGAGCAGGCCGAAGTGCCCAACCCAACAAAACGGAAACGAATGCTTTGGACAATAAATAGGAATGTATCATACAAAAGTGAGGAAGTCATTAGGAAGCTTTACTGTGCATACCAGGCCACATTTGGAATACTGTGTCCAAGCTTGGTCCTCTAGTTATGAAAAAGATTGTTGGCTTTTAGAGAGAGTACAAAAGAGGGCAACACAAATGGTTAATGGTATAGGCAACCTGGCATATGAGGAAAGATTGAAGAAATTGAATATGTTTTCACTTAGATATAGAAGGCTGAGAGGAGATCTCATCGAGGTCTTTAAATTTGTTCATGGTCAGGAACAGGGATATCTCAGGGAAATGTTTGAATTTAACAGAAATGATGCAATTAGAGGTCATCAATTCAAAATTAAAGTTAATCACAGCAGGACAAGGTTAAGACAGTCTTTCTTCACCAACAGGGTAGTAGAACACTGGAACCAGCTGCCAGAAACCATTGTCAGTAGCAACACACTGAACATCTTTAAAAACAGCATAGACAATCATTATAAGAATAGGGGGCTTGTTTTTCTGTATTCCAGGGAGGGTTGATCGACGGATTTGGTGGGCAACTGGTTCAGTGTCCAGAGTGCAACCAAGAAGGGCCCTTGTGGCTCATAGTTGCACCGATCTTTTATGTATTTATGTCTTTATGTCAAGAGTCATGATTGTCGATGCTTTTTCGGAGAGGATGTCAATTGAGTGTTCAATAAGTGGTACATTCCACCCTATTTCAAGACGAATTAATCACTGGCTTATTGTGTTGGTCGATTGCAGTTGAAGCAGTAGGTGCAGGTAATAAATGAAATGGCATGTTTCCGACTGATCGCTTGGACCACTTCCGGTTGTGCAGCCCACCAGATGCGCCTAGAACCAAGATAGATGCCTCTAGCGAACAGATCGTTGGCTACTTTCAGTTCGGTTTCACGCCCGCTTAGTTCATATCAATTTGGTGAGGATACTACCAACCGGAGGAGATATTGAATGTACAAATCTAGAAGCAAAATGACCTGTATTTATAACAGACACTTCCAGAGCAGTTCCAGGAGGTTATAGTTCGGGGGTTCCAGGAGGTTGTAGGAGGCCACACACTTCCGGGGGTTACAGTTAAATTGCACAATTCGATAAATACCGGATGTTGGCCTGAACAACGGAGAAGGTCGAAACGAACTTCATTTGTCCATATCCAATATTTGAATTCGGCATAATATTAATGCTTATAGATTGAGGTCGAGCACCGTTGAAGTTTATTTCAGTGTTACAATAAACTCACCTGGAAAACACATCACCCTTGTTTAGCATGAGTGCGGTGGGGTGGTGCATTGTCGATAATTCCGCGTACTTCTGTTGAACAGAAAACAACAATGGCGCAACAATGGAACACAAATGGCAGCCAGTGGCACAAATTTGTCCAGGACCCATTCCCTAGATCAACCCAAGATACCTGTATTATAGGTCAACCATCGCCCATCAAAAGCGCTCGGGTGTGATTCTCGGTGCTGATGCCAACTGTCGCTGAACTGGCGGCTCTGTCCACGTTGATGGCTGGAGTGAGGCAATGATCTGTACAGTGCACGTGATATTGTCCACGTTGATGGCTGGAGTGAGGTAATGATCTGTACAGTGCACGTGATATTGTCCACGTTGATGGCTGGAGTGAGGCAATGATCTGTACAGTGCACGTGATATTCGTGTGGTGCCTGCTGGGGTAATGATCTGTACAGTGCACGTTGATGGCTGGAGTGAGGTAATGATCTGTACAGTGCACGTGATATTCGTAATGATCTGTACAGTGCACGTGATATTCGTGTGGTGCCCGCTGGGGTAATGATCTGTACAGTGCACGTGATATTCGTGTGGTGCCCGCTGGGGTAACGATCTGTACAGTGCACGTGATATTCGTGTGGTGCCCGCTGGGGTAATGATCTGTACAGTGCACGTGATATTCGTGTGGTGCCTGCTGGGGTAATGATCTGTACAGTGCACGTGATATTCGTAATGATCTGTACAGTGCACGTGATATTCGTGTGGTGCCCGCTGGGGTAATGATCTGTACAGTGCACGTGATATTCGTGTGGTGCCTGCTGGGGTAATGATCTGTACAGTGCACGTGGTATTCGTGTGGTGCCCGCTGGGGTAATGATCTGTACAGTGCACGTGATATTCGTGTGGTGCATGCTGGGGTAATGATCTGTACAGTGCACGTGGTATTCGTGTGGTGCCCGCTGGGGTAATGATCTGTACAGTGCACGTGATATTCGTGTGGTGCCCGCTGGGGTAATGATCTGTACAGTGCACGTGATATTCGTGTGGTGCCCGCTGGGGTAATGATCTGTACAGTGCACGTGATATTCGTGTGGTGCCTGCTGGGGTAATGATCTGTACAGTGCACGTGATATTCGTAATGATCTGTACAGTGCACGTGATATTCGTGTGGTGCCCGCTGGGGTAATGATCTGTACAGTGCACGTGGTATTCGTGTGGTGCCCGCTGGGATAATGATCTGTACAGTGCACGTGATATTCGTGTGGTGCCTGCTGGGGTAATGATCTGTACAGTGCACGTGGTATTCGTGTGGTGCCCGCTGGGGTAATGATCTGTACAGTGCACGTGATATTCGTGTGGTGCCTGCTGGGGTAATGATCTGTACAGTGCACGTGATATTCGTGTGGTGCCCGCTGGGGTAATGATCTGTACAGTGCACGTGATATTCGTGTGGTGCCCGCTGGGGTAATGATCTGTACAGTGCACGTGATATTCGTGTGGTGCCTGCTGGGGTAATGATCTGTACAGTGCACGTGATATTCGTAATGATCTGTACAGTGCACGTGATATTCGTGTGGTGCCCGCTGGGGTAATGATCTGTACAGTGCACGTGATATTCGTGTGGTGCCTGCTGGGGTAATGATCTGTACAGTGCACGTGGTATTCGTGTGGTGCCTGCTGGCCACATACTGTCTTGCTTTAGTCGTAGTGATATGTTGTGATTTTGATACCTTGGTAAAAATTAGCATGATGTAGATTAACCATCTGTGCAGTTTTGCTTAAGATTGGTTTAATAAATCTTGAGATCGGATTTCAATAGACTTCGCTTGAAGCATTGGATCAGTTCTACCTAAGCTGACCCGCTATTGGTGACTTGCGATGTGAAATATCGGAGTGCATCACGTAGAATACCTTGATGCATTATAACACGAGTGAGACTATTGATCAACAAGCGGAAGGAGAGGCAAAACAAGTCTCTTCGCCATCCCCAGAGTGAGCAGGATCCAGCGGTGATGGTGAAGAGCATTACACCCTATGCCAGGATATGTCCCGCACTGCAGTGGCAGGCTCGCTGGAGCAAAATGATTGGGGCTCAATACCGTCCCCTAGCATAAAGTGGGTGTGCTTTTACCATGTCATGATTACGATTTGTATAGCTTCCCGCTGTGTTCTTGGCAAAATGCTGCGTTCGCTCCTGTCCTTGTTGAAGTTTTGTAATATTCGCATCCGACTTTCCCCCACTTTCTTTCTTTCGCTACGCACTGTGACTGTGGAAATGGTTTCCTCCTCCGTTCAATTATCCGAGTTCGCCACAGGCACTGCCTGCAGCGAGACCGCAGAGTAGGTATCCTGCTCCTGCTTAAGCCGGTCTGAACACACTCATCGCGTGATTGACGTGAGCTCGGCCCTCTGCGGACAATGCGCGGTGTGTTCAAAAATAAATGAGAAAACGCCGAAAGAAAATGTATTCAGGCGGCACGGAAAAAACACACTCAACAGCCCTCAAAGTACTCTCCTCCCGCATCCACACACCGGCCCATGCGACTCCTCCACTGCCGGAAGCACCTGTGGAAGTCGTTCTTCGGCAGTGGTTTGAGAACGGCTTGCGACGCCACGTATTGTCACGTATTTTCTTCCTTTGAGCATGCTTTTTCAACGCCACCACACCTTCACTTGGTCACCCATGTCTAGATCCAATAGCTCTTTGATGTACGCGGCATGGTCTCTAAATTTCCTCGGTGTATCTGTCGCTGTTCCACTGCGGGAGTATGGTTGACCTACCTGATAATTGAACGCCATTGCTTCTCCACCACTCCGTGCTGTTGATGGCAGCTGCTTTTGAACTTCGAAGTCCACAAAGAGCTCTGGAATTCCCACCAGTGTAACATAACGCAACATCCTTTGAGACCCAATCAAACAGCACAGCGACACCGACTGCGACGGTTAATATAAACACCGCACGCACCAATGGCCTACCGAGATCAAACATCTCACGGCGTACGGTGACTACCGAATACCTGAACCCATATCCGAATCTAAGCTGTACGAACCGCGAATCTCGAACAGCCTATAACTTCCTCGTGTAAGGAATACGTTTTTCTATCCATGGTGATTCATACCAGTGGTGTAAGCGGACCAAGCTCAAAATGATGAGTCTTCTTTTATTATATTGTGCGCTATATATATAGAGCTTCTGGGAGGGACTCGGGAATAATGTCTGGGCTGTTTATTAACCCAAGCGACATAACGAGCGATATTGCATCTTAAAATGCCGTATAAACGCCGCTGAAACCACCGCCGAAGGGCTGGTGGAAGTGCATGGAACCATCTCGGCCACTGACCGTTAATTATCTGCTACCACGATGAAAAGGTCAGCCTTCTTGGCAACACAGTGAATGATGCCAGTTTACGTAGCATTGAATTGGGTGAATTTCACCACGGAAAATTTTGCATGTCTGATGGAAGGCAAATTCAGAGAAAGGGCAGCTCAAACTCTCGCAATATTGAATGGCGCATTCATTCGTCCATCATCTATGTTGACCGGCAGATAACTTCTAGAGATATTGGCCTTCGATGTCAATATTTCTGGTAAACTCCGAGCAGCGTTAAAGTTCGTGAGCTAATACTCTCGCGTTTGTAGTGCAATCCACACCAGGCTGGGGACAGACGGCCTTTGCTATGGCAAGAATACTGTGACTTAGACCAGTGCACGCACAAGTGAATCAAGTGAAAGCTGCCCAGGATGGCCGAATTTTCATATTGTCCCGAAACGACCTGGTTGGAAACCTTGCTGATCCCACCTTAGAAGGATATCCTAACCGTAACGCATCCAAAGCTTGGTGTCGCCAGTGTTCCTATTTTCCGAAATCTTGATCCTCCGTCCCGTGCATGCCATACACGAAATTTCTGCACTGCACGCGTCAGTGTGTTCCTTGTCTACCTAAATATCATGACACTCATATACCTAATATGGCATGCATTGCTCTTACCAAACACTTTGTCAGGGAGGGTCAGAACACCAGCCCTCCTCATTTAGTCGGAAGTAGCTGACAAGTGAAACGGTGCAACGGGTCGAACCATTAGTGCCATTTTATCATCAAGTTTGCATCACCTATGAACGTTTTGTACCAATGTCATGCCAGGTCACTGACTTTGGGTATATCGAAGATGCCCTCATCTGAAAACGTTTCGCTAGCGCTTCCTCGGAGCCAGCGGATTATCCTGGCACTTATGGCATCAACTTTAGTCACAATGCTAATATTGTGCATATCCCGACATTTTCTGAAGGATCGAGACCCCAGATAAGGATTGACGTCATCTTCGGAACGTGTTTTCCTTTTTCGTTCCATTTTTCAAATTAATTGCATGGTACTGCACTGATGTATTGGCACATACTACGGTAAAAAGGCAGCATAATCTTGTCTCTGCTTCGTGACACACTGTCAAGTGATGCCCTCACAAAGTGTCAGGTGTCAGGTGTCAGATGACATGTCAGGGAATGCTCTCACCAATCTACATGGGCCCAATCAACACCACCCATTAAATAGATGACGACCTCTCAAAATTATTGGTGTTGCCGAATCGAATTTTTAGCACATTCATTCAATGCATTTCCTTAGGCCTATTGTTAAACTGAGAAATTCTTAGTGTTGACTAAGCAAAACCAAAGTACACCAAGTTCCACCCTTCCTACCCAATCAAGTAAGTAAACGTAGATGATAATAAACTGACGATGAAAGCATCCCTTGTGTTTGTGTGATTTAAATGTGGCCGCTGAGCTCGAATAAGAAGAAATAAACTAATCCTGGAATGATTTTTGTGCCAAAAAGGGGGAACATACCAGGCCTCTTCAGATCACTCAAGTCCAGGAACCTCACCTTGCCTCTTGGCTAAAACCTAGGTTTCCATTTTACACGTCCGTCGCTGGGATGCTGCTAGAAAGTTAAAATCCAGGTATCGCTAAAATAAAACGCCGCTATAATTTGTGCAGGCCTATAAGACGGCCATCCCGAAACTCCCCTGCCCGGCCAAACATTGTGATCTGAGTCTCAGTTTCGAACAATTAAATGCATTCATGCGTTAATTAGCATTTAAACGAAGAATGTGATTTGCCACGTCACATACAAATGCGCGCAATATGATCAAGGCCGTCAAATTATCAAACCCACACAGCCATCAAGGCTATCAAACACATCAAACATATATCAGTTACATTTAATATGACCTTGTCCTTGAAATTGTAAAGATATGTAAAAAAAAACACCATGTTTTGGAAAGATTAAGCTATCGTGCACGGCACTTTATCAGAATGATTATGATGAAGTGCCGTGCACGACAGCTTAATATTTTCAAATTATAGTATTTTTGGGAAATATCTTTACAATTTCAAGGAGAAGGTCATATCAAATGTTTCTGTGATATATCATCATGATCCTTGCAGCCGCACTGAAACACACACAAAAAACATCAAAATTAGAAGAACAAAGCCTAGAATGTAATGGTAAGGGATAAATAAATAATTAGTAGCATTCATGCGCGGGATACTTCTTCCTCATCAAACTCGAAAATTAATTCCATCCCTAAAGTTATTTCACGACACAGCACCAATGGGCTACAGTGATTTAAATTTCCCCATGTAACAAAACGTGCCCATGCATTCTTCAAATTATGTTCACGTCTATCCAATGGTAGTTCTACTTTCCCGTGACGTTTGTGGTTCTCGAGCTCGCGGGGCGGATGTCGATGACCTGCCGGCGTCTGCTGCCAGACGATCTGTGATCTGATCTGCTGCGCGGCGGCCCCGTTCGGCACGAGCAGCACGCGGCGGGGCCACGGCGCGACACGCAGCGGTAGTGGTGTCGGCAGGAAGGAGGGGCGTGCTGCGCTCCCCCGGGCCGCAGCGGCTGATTGTCATATAATTGAGAGCGACTTGGTCCGGCTGGGCAGCGGACGAGCGACAAAGACGCGGTCACCGTACGGTCAGAGGCCGCAGCGGTCACCGTACGGTCAGAGGCCGCAGCGGTCACCGTACGGTCAGAGGCCGCAGCGCTCATCGTACGGTCAGAGGCCGCAGCGGTCACCGTACGGTCAGAGGCCGCAGCGGTCACCGTACGGTCAGACGCTGCCGTGATCAGAGGTTGTCGTGGTCAGAAGCTGTGGTGGTCAGGGACTGTCGTGATCATAGGCTGTAGTCGACAGATGTCGTGATAGTCTGACGGCTGTGGTGGTTAGAAGCTGCGGTGATCAGAGGCTGCGATGATCAGAGGCCGCAGTGGTCAGAGGTTGTGGTGGTCAGGGGCTTTCGAAGTCAGGGGCTGTCGTGGTCAGCGGCTGCGGCAGCTACCACCCGTTGCCGAGCTCGCGAAGGACGAAACAGGGAGTGCTGCCAGACTATGTGCTTCCAGTTTGGAAGACTCGATGACGAGATCTTCTCCGGTAATCTGTCGGTTAGTGATGGCCCACATAACGATGTCAGAAACAAGCCACCGCTTTCAGGCATGAAATATCGCCGACAATATTCTAATTAGAAACTAGCTCCAAATTATGTCCGACTACTCGCTTGGTATGACACCGAAGGCCACAACTTGCTCGGGAACTCCCGAGTTGTTTATGTTTGTGTTGCCTGCTGCTAATGAATACACAGGCACGTCCGGGTGCGGAGATACCTCAGAACTGGAGAAACATCCAGGTCTGCGGCTACGACGCGATGGGATGCTGGTAGCCATTGGCGTTGTGCACAATTCAGTCCGTGGCCATTTGCTTCATTGCCATTTTGACAGACTTAGAACACATGTTTCACAACCGGCGCTCAATCGTCGAGGGCTTCATGCAGGCCTTCCTCGTAAAAACGTCTCAACTGGAGCTCGGTACGCGCCGAGGCCGGCGTACGCTTCACGACAGGAGAGTCAGAAAGCGTCCCCTCCTCAGGATCCACGGAGATGCCCCCTCCTCAGGGGCATGTGCTCTCTAATGTTGAATCGTGTCCCTCCAATACTAAATTATGCTCACCCAAATCTAAGTCACCAGGTGTTGGTGACACGTTGCGACTGCTTCGAGGCATCCGGTTCCAATAGCTACTTCTGCAATGCTAAGATTATGCTTGATTGACAACCTTAGCGATCTAATGAACAGTTTATTGGTCTTGCATTGTTATCTTAGTGTATTCATTGGTCATCAAATACCTATTAAGAATGCATCTAAGCAACTTTCAGATGTTTCAAAAGGTTAAATAGATCCACAGTTCGCTACTTTGCAGCTTTTCACGAGAGCAAAATAAGTCAAATTCCAAGAACATCTTGAAGATCGTCTTTCATCAAATGAGTGTACCCATTGTGCGCATATAACAACATTAAAGACTTGCAATTATCAAAGTATTCTGCGATCTGACCCGCGACAGCCGATGACAGGGCCTTACATTTGAGTTGGCTGCGTTGTGGCGTGGCGTGGGATCGATCTCGCGCCGCCGGTCTCACCGCCGACACATTTTGCGTGGGATGGCTGGGCGTGGCCGACTGGGCGCCACGATGTGGAGACCGTAATTATTTTACTTTATTTATGCTCATTGCATGGCTTCAAGTCCTCCTGCCTCCTCGCGGAGGCAGGAGGACTTGAATCTCTTGCCTATGCACAATTTTTAACTGTTTATGCCATCAAGCACATCTGATGTGCTACTTCCCCTAAAACCTCACCTTTTCTTCTCTGCGTGGAAAAAAAAAAGTTCCTTTGTGGCAGCACTTTGCAACCTGATCCCTCACCTTGGTGATGCCGATATAGGCGGCGTTGCGGGCGCGCTACGCCTCGCCACCTATACTGACCTCGACCTTGGTAATGACGATATGGACAGCGCTGCGTGCGCGCCGCGCAACGCCACCTATAGTGGCCTCGACCTGCCGACAGCGGTAAGATGCCCGGTTCTGTACCTGCAGCTCGGGAGGCCTGTTGTCCTCGCTCGTCCAGCGCCGCTCACGGCGCCTTTTGTTGATATTGCGATCTTCTGAATGAGTTCATGTTAACTTCACTCAGGTTTTGCACATTTACGATGGCACAAGACGAGTTTGTTCTTTCCTATGATCGCGGATTATTGCACTCATGGTGATCTTGAATGTTTTTCAAGTATCACAGCAAATACTTATAACAAATAACACAGCAAATACCTCATGAAATGTAACTGATGGATCTCGGACTTGCATGCATTAGCAAAGGTCTATTTAGCTTTCAGTCGGCGTGCCAAGTCAGTTAGGCTAATTCAAATCAGTCAGACTATAACACTACCGATATCTAACCATTCCCAGGTGCCATCTAACCGTGGTCAGGGTGTGGTAGCACCAACGCAGGTTCACTGTAGCGTGCCATCTACACCGTGGTCAGAGTACGGTAGCACCAACGCAGGTTCACTGTAGCGTGCCATCTACACCGAAGTCAGAGTACGGTAACACCAACGCAGGTTCACTGTAGCGTGCCATCTGCACCGAAGTCAGAGTACGGTAGCACCAACGCAGGTTCACTGTAGCGTGCCATCTACACCGAAGTCAGAGTACGGTAGCACCAACGCAGGTTCACTGTAGCGTGCCATCTGCACCGAAGTCAGAGTACGGTAGCACCAACGCAGGTTCACTGTAGCGTGCCATCTGCACCGAAGTCAGAGTACGGTAGCACCAACGCAGGTTCACTGGAGCGTGCCATCTACGCCGGGGTCAGAGTATGGTGGCACCAGTGCAGGTTCAGTCCAGCTTGCCGGCCATCTGGCGATTCGGACAGCACGTGCCGCAGTGGCCATGCGTGTCGCAGTGGCCACATGTGTCGCAGCGACCACGTGTGTCGCAGTGACCATATCTATATATATATGTGTGTGTGTCACAGTGTGTGTATATATATATATATGTATATATGTGTGTGTGTGTGTGTGTGTGTGTGTGTGTGTGTGTGTGTGTGTGTGTCACAGTGACCACGTGTATCGTGGTGACCACAGTGTCGCAGCGACCACGTGTGTCGCAGTGACCACACGTGTCGCCGTGATGCCACACGTTCCAGTGATTGCGCTGGTGGCGCCTATTGGTGAGACGGCCGTCCAACCAGACTGGGGACAGTCTCCGGTCCAGGTCCCGGCTGCGACACGCATGACAGACAGCCGCGGCCGGCAGACGCAGTGGCGCAGTGACGCAGTGGTGCAGTGATGCAGTGTTGACGTCACCCGTGTGTCGCCGGCGGCTAATTAGAGTGGGCCGGCTCGAAATTGTAAGATTGTTCCGAGTTGGCTAGAAGAAGAAGCACCTTGGGTTGTTTTGCGACACATTCGCCTGCTGGGTTACATGGCGTCGCCAACCTTTCACGCTGATTGGTCGCGGGAGGACTCGGTAGTCCCACCAGTTGCGGGACTCCAACCCACGATCTTGCGATCAAGGGTCGAACGCCCCACCGACTGAGCTACCGCGACCTCCTTCCAGTCGGCTAGATCAGGAGGAGAGATTGCAAGCATTTTCGAGCGTTTGAGACGCGCGACGTTTGTGGGAAGAAGTAGGTAAATCGCCTATGCGCAAAAGCACGCTTGCAAACATGCGTAAGCGCAGGTTCAAGCAGGACTATATTCGCATGTCATATGCACGCAAGCGAATGTACTGAATGTAGCATTGAACCTGGCAGACTTACTAAAGCGTAAATTCTCTTAAGCAAATGAATGTATGACAAATGTGCAAATGTGCATAGGTCCACATATGCGAATGGTAAATGTGCGTAAGCACAAGTCTACCCATTGATGTAGTTCCGCATAGCCGGCCCAAGCTGCTCAGGTTGCGATCTGAAGGTTCTGATGAGCTTTTGAAACCTAAAAATTGCCTTTATCACAATGGCGTCAATGCTGAAACTACAGTTGTGAAAGCTGAATAGCAAGACGGATTGGTTATGCTTCGGACACACTTGCTGGGGAGGACAATGTTCCACTACTAGATCCGTCCGCAGGGAGGCTCCGCAAAGTAGATTACTTTTCATCACTTTTTCAAACATCACACGCCGATATATTTACGAACGATGCTCGGAGATGAGCACACTAGCTACTTTTCGCTTCCCTACTACGTACGAAACTGGACCAATTCATTTGAAAGTAAACGCTATCATCCTCTCCGCTCTCGCATGGCACGCTGCACGTACATATTATATTCCAATAGGAAGACAGGTATCGATCCAACTTGGCAAAATCGGACGGTTGCCTTTCAAAATGCGCTTGGATTTTCACCTCCGGGTGTCTCGATGCAACTTGGATTGTCTTCCTTCGCGGTTTTCCCAGCTTTAACTTCAACATTCACCTACACACTCAAGGTTGAGAGACGCCCACGCCTCGCCCTGGACACCCGGGGCTCCGCTTCACTTTTAGATCGCGGGTGGTCAGTGGAGCTTGTCTGGAGACTGCAATGGTGGTCACCCTCCAAATGCACTACCGCGTGTCATGTTTGTCTGTATGTATGCCATGTAGTTCCTGTGCGTACCTGCCCTCTACGCCACTTTCTTTGTTTGTTGTCCGGCGTCTCTGACCTAATCTGTCTTGCTTACCCGAGACCGGATGCCCCATCAGCCGGTTTGTCGTAACTTCTCCTTAACATAACTTATCTCTGGAAGATGGCACTGCCTCTGCTCAATGTGCCATAACTTAACAATATAGGAAACAGACGGCAGAAGAGGCTGGGTTTATGACAACTCTTCCTTACTAATTGGCTCCGAACGTCGAAACACGTCCTACGTCCATGAACCATGCATAATTGAAGCCATTAAACAATACGTTGCTCCATACATGAGGGTGAAAAGCTCGTACCCGTATCCGATACAGAACTCCTACAACCAAAACTACCATGTTGTTCAATCAGGCCAAGATTCGCATTGCATTCGGCCGAGTGGAGTCCGGGTCAGGTCAAACCGAGTAGAGTCCGGATCGGGTCAAGCGGAGTAAAGTCGGGTCGGGTCAGGCGGAGTAGAATCCGGGTCGGGTCAGATCGAGTAGAGTCGGGTCGGGTTTGGTCGGGGCGGGTCGGCCCAGGCCGAGCATGTTCGGGGGCTCAATATCGACTTTTTCATATGCACATGGGAGTTCACTTGTTCTGGCTTCGCCCCCGCTAGTAGTAAACACCCGATAACTCAAGCAGGCATTGAAACAGTCACTGGACTGGGCACAGGACAGTGTAACACAAAAATTATATCGACGGAATGAACGGTTGTGTTAACCGATGGATGATGCACGATGCGCTCTAAGACCAGGTAAAATTACACCACGAAAGTCATTCTGCTGAAAACTGTTTCAATCAGATTAATCTGAACTTCAATAACCCTGACATCCACATTGTGCACCAGACAATTTTAGAGGTGATCAGTAGCTACGTAAGCATTGCTCCATGATGCGTGCCTGATGCAAAGAAAAGGCTACTAGAAATAAAAGGAAGGTAAATGTATTTTCCATTACGGTAAGTACATTTGTGGTTCTTTCGAACAACATTTCAGGTACCAATGCATTGAATCCGCCATAGGTCCTGCACCGAAAACCAATATAATTTTACATTTCTCTTGTCTTTTATTTATGAGCTTCATGACATGCACCACAAAGGTTTGTCTACTCTGTCTACAACAGAGTAGACAGACAAACTACAAATGTCTGTCCACAACAGCACGGAGCTCGACGCTCACTGACAACCGACCTGAATGGTGAGGTGGCCGATGCAAAGGCATTCATCCAAAATTTGATCACTTAGCTTCACGGCTAGTGATATCATCAACGACGTTGGCATTGAATATACCACCTCCACCATCTTGATTACACCACATCCACCATCTTGGATATACCACCTCCACCATCTTGACTACACCACCTCCATCAGATGTTCGCTTAGAAAAAAGAAAAGAAAAATGAACAGCTGATCGTCCTGGCTGAGCAATCTAAATATAGGAGAGAATAGTACTAAAGATCCGTCAAATGGGACCAATTTTAACCCAGAATCCCGCGAAATCTCTCAACGTCGTGTGTCTTCTACGTGCTAATCTTGCATTTTATGTCCTGCTTTCACCGCATTATGCTGATCCCCGTGCCAGATGACGCCGATCCGTGGCATCAGGGTCGGTCACCACTACCAACGTCACGAACGCAAAGGAAATGGCAATATCGATATAGATAGTGGGGCTAAAAAAGCAAGGACAAAAGTTTAGGCAAGGCTGAAAGGAGTGTCAAAGGCGGATACGCCAAAGAATCAAAGGCGCTCCTGACTCGTCACCAAAAGCAGTCACGAAACAGAGCCGTCCAATTTCAACTCCGAGTGCCGTTGAGTTATGACACCGGTGCACACAATTCTCGACAATAAGCAACCCTAGTGTTGGGCAGTACCGCATAATGATTCCTCGATTGGCCAATTCAATACACAGTACCAGAAAAAATAGTATTTTTATAGATGGGCAATTTGTGAAGCGAGAAGGTCATGAGTTGCCTTTAAGTAAAAGCAGGCATGGGCCTCCACATCAATGAGGGTGCATATCCTCCAATCGGTTTTCTTAATTTTCCATTGAGAACATCGCCGTAGCATGCAAATCATGAATCTGAAAGTCATATCTCCCCAATTGTATTTCCGGCGGCGGAGTTCCTGGATATGACGTGCTCACGCAATTACTTGGAGATGCACAGTCATGACTAGAGTTCATCTAATGACCAGGTTACACATTTCCTTTAACGATGGATCGATTGGCCCCACAACGGATCTCCTGCATCGGGCAGATGAACCAGTCAGCGTCATAGACCAGAGCAATCTCCGAGACTGGTATTGATCTTCTGTCAGCTGTGAGACAGGCACCTGCAACTGGACGGCATTTCAGCGGTCCATAATGGTGACCAGTCCACCAATACGACCGACATTCTGTCTCGGCGCGAGTGCCCTGTGCTATCAAAGTCAGCCGATCAGCCGACTTCCTTGACACGGATCCATGCTCATCACCAGCATACAGTCGCGAGCGCACCCCGACAGCGGGCACCGCACCGCAAACGACGACACGGTGTGGAGTGGCCGTGGCCGGCGACACCACCCGCAGGCGCAGGTCACGCTGCCGGCAGTGGTGCTGGAGACGGTGCCGGCGGTGGTGCTGGTCACACTGTCGGCAGTGGTGCTGGTCACACTGCCGGCAGTGGTGCTGGTCACACTGTCGGCAGTGGTGCTGGTCACGCTGCCGGCAGTGGTGCTGGTCACACTGCCGGCCGTGGTGCTGGTCACACTGCCGGCGGTGGTGCTGGTCACACTGCCGGCTTGCCCGCGCCAGTGGTGCTGGTCACACTGCCGGCCGTGGTGCTGGTCACACTGTCGGCAGTGGTGCTGGTCACACTGCCGGCAGTGGTCACACTGCCGGCTGGTGCTGGTCACCTGCCGGCAGTGGTGCTGGTCACACTGCCGGCAGTGGTGCTGGTCACACTGCCGGCAGTGGTGCTGGTCACACTGTCGGCAGTGGTGCTGGTCACACTGCCGGCAGTGGTGCTGGTCACACTGCCGGCAGTGGTGCTGGTCACACTGCCGGCAGTGGTGCTGGTCACACTGCCGGCAGTGGTGCTGGTCACGCTGCCGGCCGTGGTGCTGGTCACACTGTCGGCAGTGGTGCTGGTCACACTGCCGGCGGTGGTGCTGGTCACACTGCCGGCCGTGGTGCTGGTCACACTGCCGGCGGTGGTGCTGGTCACGCTGCCGGCAGTGGTGCTGGTCACACTGCCGGCAGTGGTGCTGGTCACGCTGTCGGCAGTGGTGCTGGTCACACTGTCGGCAGTGGTGCTGGTCACACTGTCGGCAGTGGTGCTGGTCACGCTGCCGGCAGTGGTGCTGGTCACGCTGCCGGCAGTGGTGCTGGTCACGCTGTCGGCAGTGGTGCTGGTCACACTGCCGGCGGTGGTGCTGGTCACACTGCCGGCCGTGGTGCTGGTCACACTGCCGGCGGTGGTGCTGGTCACGCTGCCGGCAGTGGTGCTGGTCACACTGCCGGCAGTGGTGCTGGTCACGCTGCCGGCAGTGGTGCTGGTCACACTGTCGGCAGTGGTGCTGGTCACACTGTCGGCAGTGGTGCTGGTCACACTGTCGGCAGTGGTGCTGGTCACACTGTCGGCAGTGGTGCTGGTCACGCTGCCGGCAGTGGTGCTGGTCACGCTGCCGGCAGTGGTGCTGGTCACACTGTCGGCAGTGGTGCTGGTCACGCTGCCGGCAGTGGTGCTGGTCACACTGCCGGCAGTGGTGTTGGTGACGCTGCCGGCAGTGGTGCTGGTGACGGTGTCGGCAGTGGTGCTGGTGACGGTGTCGGCAGTGGTGCTGGTGACGGTGCCGCAGCAGCGCACGGCCGCATGGCAGCCCGGTAATGGGCCGGCTGGCGGCCGCGACAGGATCGTATCAATCATCGTACCGCCGCGGCGTCAGGGGACGCCACGGACAGTGCGCCGGTCACGGCGGCGGAAATGTCAGCAGCTGTCCCCGGTCCCGGAATCTCACGCGGTCGTCGTGGCGTCAACACACGCACATGCACATACACACCCATGCATGAACATTCACATTGTTATCGACTGACTTGCAGGTACACCACATGTATTTGAATTAAGCCGTACCATGGCAGCGTGTCGGAGGCCACTGAAGCATGTGTAGAATCAACCCACGCTCTTCCAGAATAATCTTCCTTTAAATGTTCTCACAATTGCCTTGTCATTTTGGCAGCGCCTTTTTATACTGGCATTTTTAGTTTTATGATGAAACGCCAAGCAGCATTATTAATGTAAACAATGTGGTGCAAGTTTGCTGATTTTGATTCCAAATGTGTCTTTTTGTTATCATTTTCACCACAATTGTCAGCACGTTTTGTTATATGATGTTCAATTTACCATAGGTGTTCTCAGGTGATTACGACTGATAAAAATGCACCCGTTTTGGGTGCATCGATGTTTTTGCCTTTTCATAGATTTCGATGAACACATCTCAAGGGTGGACAATGTTGGGTTAAACGCCACACTCTGAATGACGGTTTAACTATGGTCACTGCTATCAGAAGATAGCCACATTGCCAATACTGCTGCGTCCCACATGGACACTTCGGTCTGAATAACACAAAATATCGATGCCAACTCCACCATCAAAACTCAGCAATGACATGCCCATAACAGTGCCGAATATTCCCGGAGACGTGCCCATAGCAGTAGTGAATACTCCCGGAGACGTGCCCAAAAGAGAAGAAAATACTCCCGGTGACGTGGCCAAAGTAGTAGCGAATACTCCCGGTGACGTCCAATGCCGAATACCCCCGGTGACATGCCATAACAGTGCTGACTATTCCCTGCCCATAGCAGTAGACGTACCCATAACAGTGCCGAATACTATGGCGACTGCCAAAGGTGAATACTCCGGTGACGTGCCCATAATAGTAGCGAATACTCCCGGTAACGTGCCCATAGTAGTAGCGAATACTCCCGGTGACGTGCCCATAACAGTAGCGAATACTATCGGTGACGTGCCCATAACAGTAGCGAATACTCCCGGAGACGTGCCCATAGCAGTAGTGAATACTCCCGGAGACGTGCCCATAGCAGTAGTGAATACTCCCGGTGACGTGGCCAAAATAGTAGCGAATACTCCCGGTGACGTGCCCATAGCAGTAGCGAATACTGCCGGTGACGTGCCCATAACAGTAGCGAATACTCCCGGTGACGTGCCCATAACAGTAGCGAATACTCCCGGTAACGTGCCCATAGTAGTAGCGAATACTCCCGGTGACGTGCCCATAGCAATGCCGAATACCCCCGGTGACATGCCCATAACAGTGCTGAATATTCCCGGTGACGTGCCCATAGCAGTAGCGAATACTGCCGGTGACGTGCCCATAACAGTAGCGAATACTATCGGTGACGTGCCCATAACAGTAGCGAATACTATCGGTGATGTGCCCATAACAGTAGCGAATACTCCCGGTGACGTACACATAACAGTGCCGAATACTCCCGGTGACGTGCCCATTACCCATAACAGGGGCGGAACATCTATAACATCATTGCATGCAGATAATGCATCCAGCAATGAGGGCTCAATGCATGCAGACAATGAGGGGGGGGGGGCTGAATCGATTGGGAGGGTACACGCCAGCTTGAGACTGCTAAAGCGTATTTAAAGTTTCACCTATGAGAAAGAAGTTGGCTATATTGTTTTTGAGCGCATCGACTTCGTTGAGCATGCAGTGCTATTAAGACAGAGACAGAGAGACAGAGACAGAGACAGATACAGATACAGAGACAGAGACAAGAAGGAAGAGATAGAGAGGGAAAAAGGAGGGAGATAGGGAAAGAGGATGAAGAGATATAGAGGGAGAGAGGAGAGAGAGAGGAGGGAAAGATAGAGAGGGAAAGAGGTGAGATAGAGAGAAGAGAGTAGAGGGGATCCACACTAGCTTCACACCAATCAGGCATCCAGTTGGGCTGTAGTAACGTGACATGGCTCGGATGACAGTTGGGCTGTAGTAACGTGACATGGCTCGGATGACAGTTGGGCTGTAGTAACGTGACATGGTTCGAGTGACAGTTGGGCTGTAGTAACGTGACATGGCTCGGGTGACGTTGGGGAGTACGCACAGCTAGACAGTTCACACATCTCGCATGACAGTTGGGCTGTAGTAACGTGACATGGCTCGAGTGACAGTTGGGCTGTAGTAACGTGACATGGCTCGGATGACAGTTGGGCTGTAGTAACGTGACATGGCTCGGATGACAGTTGGGCAGTATGACGTGACATGTCTCTGGTATGCGCGATGAAGTGAAACCTCAGCCTTTTGTGTGAAGCGAACATTTCAGCTGTACATCAAGAGAAATCCTGATTTTGATCTTTCAGTCATTTTATATAGCAGTGGAATATCAGTTGGTAGACTGGTAGCTGGAATGTTTTTAGCGGATTACCACCAAATCAGTGCTTGTCGGAGTCCTCCCGGTGGTGTGTATCTACCGAGAATAGTTTTGGAGACACGTGGATTCGAACTCGCGACTCCGACATCGCTGCCACCCGAGGCCAATTCTGGTCGTTTGACCACTCGGCCACGCACACCACACATGTGTAAAGTCTTCGCATCATCATCCAAGGCACCGACGGTCCCAAGAGGTCATGTCCATGCCCTGTGCGCAACTGCTGGTGCAGATGACGCAAAGTATTATTCGCATAATTGTCTGGATTGACAGCGGCCGTTTCTCGTGTTGCAGTGGCTGTGGTGATCGGATTTTTCGTGTGTTTCGCGCCACATCACGCCCAGAGACTGATGTACATCTATGGCAAACAGCTGCCCAACTACCGAGAGATCAACGAGTACATGTACTACATTACCGGCTGTCTCTACTACTGCTCAGCCACCATCAACCCCATCCTCTACAACGTCATGTCGGCAAAATACCGACAGGCGTTCAAGGTCAGTGTCGGTTCGGTTGGGAGCTGGGTCGAGGATTTGTTTTCACAATTTCTGCATTGCAATTATCACAATATTTTCGCTTTACACCGGGCCTTTGTCAAAGGTGCAAATACGATTGCTTGCGCAATGAAGTCAACTCCGGACCCATTTTTCAAAATGCGTTTGGCTCCCATGTGTCCAGACCCGTCGAGTACTGTCATGAACGGTCGTACTCGTCGAGCCCAGTCATGCACGCCCGAGCGGAAGCCGTCGCCTGTCGGCCGACGCTGACATCGGCATCTGACGACTCGAATCTCGGCTACCACCGGGGTGTTATGCCGAGTCAGTTTCTGTTATCACCGGCGGCGACGGCCGGTCGGCGGATGCTGTCCCTGCGCCATATCACCATTGTGCCATCCGAAACTACAGGCCAGTCAATTTGACCTCAATAGTTTGCAAAGTACTAGAAAATTGGTTAAACAGAATGTTCAGATTCATTTTGATAGGCTCAACCTTTTAAGGGATATTCAACATGGATTTCGATCTCGAAGGTCTTGTTTAGCTAACCTATTGGAGTTCATGGAGTATGTTATTAAAGAAGTAGACAATCAAAGCAGGTTGGATGTTGTGTACTTGGACTTTAGCATAGCTTTTGATAAAGTTCCACATGGAAGGCTAATTCATCAACTACAGCAGCATGGGATTGTTGGAAAAGTTATAGGTAGGATTGAGGCATGGTTGAGGGGAAAGAAACAAAGGGTGGCTCTGTTCTATGGCCACTTCTCTTTATCATCTTTGTGAATAGCATTGAGGTTGGGCAGAGGAATAGAGTGCTCAAATTTGCTGATGACATCAAGCTGGTAGGAGTGGCTTACAGTAGTGATCAATCTATGAATATTTAACTAGACTTGGAGGACCTAAAAAGTGTGCTGATCAATGGCAGGTGTCTTTCGACTATGATAAGTGTAAGGTTATGCATATGGTCTGGAGGTGAGACTTTCAGATATACAATGGGAGGGAGGGAACTGGATGTTATTGAAGAGGAAAGGGACTTAGGTGTGTTGGTTTCAAAAGACCTTAAAGCAGAAAAACAATGTATCTCATCTAGGAACAGGGCACTCAGAATGCTGGGACTCATTAATAGTGTGAGATATAAGAGCAAGGAAGTCATGAAAAATACTGTACTTAGCATATGTGCGACCCCACTTGGAATATTATACACAAGCATGGAGCCTCTGCATAGAAAAAGATATAGATATGTTAGAAAGAGCGCAGCGCAAAGCCACTAGACTCATCAGTGGAATAGGTAACTTAGAATATGGAGAAAAGCTTATGGCATTAGATATGTACTCACTGAAATATAGGAGATTAAGGAGGGACATGATTGAAATGTACAAAATTCTTAAAGGGATCAGGTCAATTTGAATGTTGCTCTTCTGTTTAGAGTATCACATAGGGGTCATCAATCCAGATTAGACAAGTTGAGGTGTAGGACAATTAAGCGACGACAGGTCTTCAGTCGAAGGGTTGTTGATCAGTGGAATGGGCTGCCTGCTGATGTTGCGGGGAGTTCCTCATTGAATGTATCTAAAAGTAGGGTGGATAAATATTTTTTTAGACACGAATATCTTGTTTTTTTAGTTCTAATTAGCGATGGATGGGGGTGAGATTTATGCTTAGTAAGTGTACACGGCACAGACCCCTTCAAGCAGGCATGGATGCAGTTTGAAAATTATTGGTAAGGCATTCAATCCATATGTGTTAAGAGGGATCAAGTGAATAGGGCTGGATAGCTAGGGTAGATAGGCATTGATAGATGTGCGGGATGTTGGTGGATGGTTTCTTTAGGATGTGGTGTTGGTTGAGGTGGGTCTTTTTACCAGGCTTATGGTATCTTCCATTTACAGACGTAACCTAGATGGGCCCTTGTGGCTCTTATAAAGTCTAAATACTTTATGACTTTTATTTTATGTCAGTGTGGCCGAGCGGTGTGCGCAACAAACCCTGGTCAGGTTGTCGTCGCAGGGCAGCGGAGGGAGTCAGACGCGGCTGAGCAGCAAAGGTGAGCGAACCGCCCAGTTGGACGGTTGTCTGTCATTGGTGCCTGTGAAAACTTGGAGGCATCATCTTGCTGGTGTTTGCTTTTGTTTGATTGGAGAAGCTGTTAAAGCTGTTGTTCAAGTGGTCGCCGTTTGGCTAGTTATGAGCCCGGGAGACGCAGCTGAGCAGCAGAGGTGAGCGGATCGCCTGATTGGACGGTGGAGGGTCGAAGTGCCGAGAGGACTTTTGAGTCGTGAGACGTTCATGGAACTATCAGGGCACGAGCTGTTTAAACACACGTGTCAGTGCCTGTCCACTGTTCTCTGTTGCACCTGTTGGACCTGTTGCACGTCAAGCTGTTGCCGTTTTGCTAATCGTCCGCCCGATCAATAATTATAGGGTGTCAACGGCTGTTGAATTCGACGACTTGTCGATTTGAGAAGAGTTGGAATTGAGAGTCAGTTACCGCACAAGCGAGACAGAACTCTAAGCAATCATAACCACGCTCTGCTACTACGCCTACACTGGTGGCCGTGATCCCAGACGTAATCCAAGTTGCCTACACTTGCGACAAGCGAACCTTCCCCAACATACGTGTACAGCTTTCTCATCACATTGGTCATTTGGTGCTTTCCTCAACCACGTCCGAGCAAAAAAACCCGGGCGCTTCCATGGGTGAACGGAATTATGTGTGTATTACCGCACTCGGTCATTTCTGATCCTTGAAATGTGAAGCGAACCAGCATCCTTTCGGGGTGACAAATGTGGTTCCCAATATGTGTCACCCCCAAGCCCCGTGCCGCGGCCACTGGACCGACCCCTCTCCCCCAGCCCAGTGCGTGGCCAATGAACCGACACGACTCTGTTCTACTGCCACATTCACGGCTGTTTAGCCAGCGCCCCCAACTGGCGCTGCGTCGGCGACAAAACAGCTGCGGCCGGCTGGTGATGGCGATGCATTCGAAGCGGATCGGCGGCGGGAGCGTCGAGCCGGTCGTCCCGTCGTCGCCCGGGGGCAGCCGGCCGACTGGGAATCAACACGTCATCGAACGATCCGCTGCACAGGCCGCCGCCGCCGCCGCGGCCAGCGCGTCTCGTCCGTCGGACGGTCTGGATGTGGGACGACTGTAGCGTGTCGTTGGCGCACGTCCTGCAGGGCCGAGAGGACGACGCCAGGCGACCGACACCCAGCCGACCAACGTCCTGAGGTTGGCGTCGGCCGGCCGCAGCGCGTGCCAGCGACGCGCCGCCGCGTGGCCATTACTCGTGCGAATGACGCGGAAGTGGACACGTTTGGTGTGCAGAACTAAGGACACTTTTGCGACTTTCTACATGCGGTTACAACACTGTCTAACCATCGCCATTATTCCCAGCATTGCATTCGAACAGTGTGGGTAATAGCGACACAGCCAGAACACGTGGGACCACATGTGTGGCTGCTGATGTGATTGGGCATTGGGTGGAATATATCGCATATGCATTAATTAGCTAATGATTTGAGGTAGGATGGTGTAATTTACGCCCGTCAACGGATAACTAAATGCACTATCGTCCAATGCAATATTTTTGTTAACAATGTAATACAACGGGAGAACATTGGTCCAATGTTTACCGCCGAATTTTGATAATGGCTGTTTTCATCGTCGGCGGTAGTGACGGTGCTAAAATTTGGAACAAGATGGTGAAATTTACAGTAGTCGACAGGTAATTAACTGTATTATCATCCATGTCACGGCTTCTTTTGAACAGGGCAACGAAATGCTAGGAAACTAGTCAGATGTTCACCGCTGGAGCATGAAATACTGACTGTTCATCTTCAGCAGTGAAATGACGGTTCAGAAATCGATTGAATGAATGTGAAGCATACCTGAAACAAAAGGTATTGTTATGCAATACTTTTATGCAACACGGTTTTTTTCAACAACGCCTTGGATTGCGTAGTTTTTTTTTGTAAATGCATGTATGTTAGTATCTTAGTTTACGCTTCGTCCGATGCGTGGCGCTGACCAGTCAAATGGCCGCGCTTGGCGCGTAACGTGTTGCGTGGTTTACGACGCACTTTATGCACGATCACGGCTAATGGCGCCGCCCACACTGTTTCGCCGGTGGGCGAAACAGTGGGATTGGGAATTGGGAACTGTCCCGAGTGGTGCGAGTGTTGAACCCTTGGTATCCAGAGTTCAACACCTTAACCACAAGGCCACCCCCGTCTGCACGGCATTGCACTACATGACGCCTTTGTGCGCTGTCATCATTCTGCCATATCTGCTGGATGTACAAAAAGCAAAGATTTCCCGGAAGAAGCGCCTCGATGGAAGCCGACTAGCGATGCTCTGTTCCCATTCCGGCCAACATGCCCTCTGTATGGGCGGTATACTCACATACTTTGAAATTGCTCCGATATGCATGTTCCCAAATAATTTTGCTTGAATACATGGGTGAGCATTCGTGTGATCCAGATTGGGTATTTAAATCACAACGAATTCTTGACATATTTTCAGCACTCATGTACTTCCAGCCATGCCTCTCCAAATATCTCCTGCTGACTTGCTGGTCTTGCTGTATGGTAGTCAATTATTTTGTCGGAGCAAGATATTAACGGCCCACCACTTGGTCCCACGTTTCTACCTGTGCGCTGGCCTGGCTAGGGCCAAGGGCGTCGCCACCGGGGGGGCAGCGGGGGCAATCGCCCCCCTGCCGTGAAACTGGGGGGCCCCCCTGAAATTTGAGGAGGCCCCTATCCGCAAATGCACAGCAAAAAAAGGTGAGCAATGAGGCCGACGGGACAGAAGATCATGCTGTCAATGAGGCCTCAAGACTGACGAGGCCCCCAGGAAATATATTCAGGTCTCTATAAGAGACGTAGAACAGAGATTGGGAGGAGGCCCCCAGGACGAAAAGGAGGCCCTATGACGAAAAGGAGGCCCCCATGACGAAAAGGAGGCCCCAAGACGTAGAACAGAGATTGGGAGGAGGCCCCCAGGACGAAAAGGAGGCCCAGGACGAAAAGGAGGTCCCAAGACGTAGAACAGAGATTGGGAGGAGGCCCCCCAGGACGAAAAAGGGGCCCAGGACGAAGAGGAGGCCCCAGGACGAAAAGGAGGCCCCAGGACGAAAAGGATGCACCCAAGGACGAAAAGGAGGCCCCCAGGACGTAGAACAGAGATTGGGATGAGGTCCCCAGGACGAAAAGGAGGCCCCCAGGACGAAAAGGAGACCCCCAGGACGAAAAGGAGACCCCCAGGACGAAAAGGAGGCCCCAAGACGTAGAACAGAGATTGGGAGGTGGCCCCCATGAAGGAAAGGAGGCCCCAGGACGAAAAGGAGGCCCCAGGACGAAAAGGAGGCCCCCAAGACGTAGAACAGAGATTGCGAGATGGCCCCCAGGACGAAAAGGATGCCCCCAGGACGCAAAGGAGGCCCCCAAGACGTAGAACAGAGATTAGGAGGAGGCCCTCAGGACTAAAAGGGGCCCCAGGACGAAAAGGAGGCCCCCAGAACGAAAAGGATGTACCCAAGGACGAAAAGGAGGCCCCAAGACGTAGAACAGAGATTAGGAGGAGGCCCCAGGACGAAAAGGAGGCCCCAAGACGTAGAACAGAGATTCGGAGGAGGCCCCCAGGACGAAAAGGGGGACCCCAGGATGAAAAGGAGGCCCCCATGACGAAAAGGAGGCCCCAAGACGTAGAACAGAGATTGGGAGGAGGACCATACGACGAAAAGGAAGCCCCCAGGACGAAAAGGAGGCCCTAGGACGAAAAGGAGGCCCCAAGACGTAGAACATAGATTGGGAGGAGGCCCCCAGGACGACAAAGGGGCCCCAGAACGAAAAGGAGGCCCCCAGGACGAAAAGGAGGCCCCCAGGACGAAAAGGATGCACCCAAGGACGAAACGGAGGCCCCCAAGACGTAGAACAGAGATTGGGATGAGGTCCCCAGGACGAAAAGGAGGCCCCCAGGAGGAAAAGGAGGCCCCCAGGAGGAAAAGGAGGCCCCCAGGACGAAAAGGAGGCCCCCAGGACGAAAGGGAGGCCCCTAAGACGTAGAACAGAGATCGGGAGGTGGTCCCCAGGACGAAAAAGAGGCCCCCAGGACGAAAAAGAGGCCCCCAGGACGAAAAGGATGCCCCCAGGACGCAAAGGAAGCCCCCAAGACGTAGAACAGAGATTGGAGCAGGCCCCCAGGACTAAAAGGAGGCCCCAGGACGAAAAGGAGGCCCCCAGAACGAAAAGGATGCACCCAAGGACGAAAAGGAGGCCCCTAAGACGTAGATCAGAGATTAGGAGGTAGCCCCCCAGGACGAAAAGGAGGCCCCCAGCACGAAAAGGAGGCCCTCAGGACTGAAAGGATGCCACCGAGACGGGCAAGAAGCCACCCAGGTTAGACGAAAAGGCTTCCGTTGGGTGGCAGGATGTTCTTAATTTTGAAAACGAGGCCCCCAAGACGGAAGAGGATGCCCCTGCAATATAAAATTAAGACATGATAGGGGAGATTTCTCCGGACGCAATAGGGGCCCCAAGACTGGTAAGAATGTCTCCGCAGGAATGAGAGAAGGCCACCGAGACCAGCCAGATGAGGCCCATATTTTGGAAGAGGAGGACCCTAAAAGAGGAGATCTAGAACTAGGACGCAAAAGCACCCTGCTAAGAGGATAATGAGGCTCCAAACACAGATAATGAGGCCCCAAACGGGTGAGGTTCCACCGAGATATAAAAGGATGATCCAGAGACGTGGCAGGAGGCACCTAATTCGGAAGAGAACGACACAAGATTGGAAATGAGACCCCATGATGAACGAGGAGGCCCCTAAAATAGGAGAGGAAGGCCATTGGATAAGAGAGGTGGCTTTCCAGGCGGAAAAGAAGGCTCGAAGACGGCTAAGAAGGTCCCCGGGAAATAACAAGGCCACTAAGATAGGAAAGGTTGCCAGTAATTTGGCAGAGGAGGCGCCTGGGAGAGAAGAGGAGTCCACCAGGAGATAAGAGACCACCCCTAAGATGGGCAAAGATCGAATCCACACGCAGAGCAGGAGGCCCCCCAAGACGTGAGAGGAGGCCCCTAATTTGAAAAAGAAGGCCTCGAGAAGAGAAATGAGGCACCTGCCGGACTCGAGAGGAGTCCCTCAAGAAGGCGTAGGTCTCCAGGACCAAATGAGGCCCCGAAGACCGGAAAGGGTTCCCAGGAAATGAGAGGAGGCCCTTAAGATGGGAGTGGTAGCAGGTATGGAAGAAGGTGAGGTTTCCAAAATTGAAGATCCTTCAAGACGGGTAAGGCTTTGCCAGGATAAAGGAGGAGGCCCACGAGGCGTGGCAGGAAGCCCCTAATTTGGCAGAGAATGCCCCTCGAAGATGAGAGGAAGCCCCATGCCATGTTAAAGGGGGCCCCAGAATGCAAGAGGGGGCCCCCCAAGACGGGAGAGGAGGACCATTGAATATGGAGGAGGGTAGGACACACAAGGAGACGTCGAAAACCGGTAAAAAGGCTCTAGGAAATGAGACGAGACCCTTAAGACGCGACAGGAGGCCTATAATTTGCAAGAAGAAACCCCTAAGAAATAGTAGGAGTCGTGTTTGGGTACTTTAAAATCACGATATGGGCCCCAAAAGATCCGGCCGGGGCCCCCGAAAATTACGCTGAGCCTGGGGTACCAAAAATTCACGCACGGACCACGAAAATCATGCCAGGGGCACGACAGGTCGTTCCGTGCCCCAACGGTCTCATTGGGACCAAAACAAATGAAGCCGGAGCAACGAAAAACAATCCGGACATGGATAATCACTGGGGGCCCAACAATGACGCCAAAAGCCCCCAAAACGCATTGGACCCCCAAAAGTGTCGAGGCCGCTATAGCTCGCGCTACGGATCCAAGGAAATGACGTCGGGGCCCAAAAGATCACATTGGACTAAAAAAAAGTCGCGTCGCAGCCCTTAAAAATCACACTGGAGGCCCAGAAGGTCGCGCCGGGGCCCCAAAAGTTGCAGCTGCCCCAAAAATCAATCCTTAACCGGAATGTCACTCTGGGACAAAAAAAAACTCCTTCAGTGGCCGCAGTGCTATATCAAAGTGGCAAATGCCCCCTCCATCCTGAGAGGGATAAGCTTCCAAGAATCGTGCTGGGGCCTCAAAAATCGCGCTGGGGCTACCAAAATTCGCGTTGGTCCACCAGAATTCGCGTATGGGTCTCCAAATAAATAGTCCGAGCCCGGAAAACTCGTTCCGAGGCCCGAAAAATTGCAACAGGAACCGCCAAAATCGCGTTGGGGCCACAGCTAAATACAACGCGTCCCATAAACTCGAACCGCCCCCCTCCAAATATCGCGCTCGGGACCCACAATTCCCATCGGTAGTCCCGTCGAGGCTCTCAAAAATTGGCGTCTAGGGCCACACGTAAGCACAGTGTGACCACAAACACCGGATCGGTATCCGAAAAAATCAAGCTGGAGTCCTCCAAAATAAGGAGGGATTCCAACAACTAAATGCCCAGGTAAAAAATTGGCTCTGGAGCACCGAACATATTATCAGATACCTTAAACAAATTGCGTACGGTACCGAAAAACAAACCGGATCTCGAACAATCGAGGTGGGATTCAAAAACATGGCGCCAAGGGCTCGAGAAATCAGGCCGGGATTCGGACTTTTAAAAAAAATCATAAAAGATTCACAAAAATCGTATTGAGCCCAGAAAACTGGGGTTGGGTCTCCGGAACCACGCGCCTGGGCGCGATAAGTCGCTCTGGGACCTAGAAACATCGTACCGAAGCCCCAAAATTGTACTGTGGCCCCACAAGTGTGCGTCAGAAGCCCAAAATAAACACATCGGGACCCTAAGAGCACAACGGGGGCCGAAAATACAACTGGCCCTCCAAAGCACACAGAGTATCACAAAAAGCGACAGGGCCTTAACACATGCGTTGCAGCCATAGATATACATACCGGGAGGTCTAAAAAATACACCGGAAGCTCGTAAGGCACACAGGGGTCATGATAACGCACAAGAACCTGAAAAAGTGGCTGGGGCAGCAAAAGGCAACATGGATCCAAAACAAACAAAAATACCGGGCGATAAATAAACACATCGGGATCTTTGAAAACGCCCTGACACGTCAACAAAATCATCGGTGCTCAAAAATGCAACAAACCCCAAAACGAGCAGGGGGTTCGACATTGTTTTAGGCCCCTAACAAGAATGGATTGGAGCCATAATACACAATCATAGACCAAGAAAGACGCAACGGGTCCAAAAAAGAATGCTGATGCAGGGCCTCGGTTCGGTAGCCAATCTGGGAGGATAGCAGCAAAGATATGAAGTGCATCAAAGCTCAGCGGAAACCGCATTTGATAACTACCAGAAAATGTGGGAAGTAGGAAACTAATGATCGAATTTAATCAATCGACTTTTCGCAGCGAACGCCCATACAAAGCATTCCATCACGTCAAATATGGCGCAAGTCTATCATGTGGCAGCAATTAGCAAAACGCTGAAGGCCTAGCAGAAACCGTAGCATCGCACGAAGTGTGGCGAATGCACCGAATGCGAAAGATGGGTGTGCACGTGCACTGACGTTGCCGTCGTGGCGACCTGGTGCTATGAACTGGAATGCCTGAAATTGTGAAATTTTGTACTTTAAAGTGGTGGGTAATACATTTTAAATTGAAATTATGGGCCTGATACATCTTCGAAACCCTGCTCGTTTTAGGGCTTTGTTGCTTTTTTTGTGCGCCGAGTATTTTGTTACGTGTCAGGGCGTTTTCGAAGATCCCAATGTGTTTATTTAGCTCCCGGTCGTTTTGTACGTTTTGGAACCATGTTGCCTTTTGTGGCCCCAGCCTCTTTTCAGGCCCTTGTGCGTTCTCATGGCCCGTGTGCGCATTGCGAGCTTGCAGTGTATTTTTTAGAGCTCCCGGTATGTTTATTTAGGGCTGCAACGCATGTTTTAAGGCCCTATCGCTTTTTGGGAGACTCGGTGCGCTTTAGAGAGTTAGTTGTATTTTCGGGCACGGTTGTACTCTCAGGGTACCGCTGTGTATATTTGGGGCTTCTGACGCACATTTGTGGGGCCCCAGTACGATTTTGGAGCTTCGGTACGATTTTTCTGGGTCCCAGCGCGACTTATCGCGCCCAGGCGAGTGGTTCCGGGGACCCAACGCCAGCTTTCTGGGCTCAACGCGATTTTTGTGGATCTTTTCTGTTTTTTTTTAAGTCCGAATTCCGGCCTGATTTTTCGAGCCTCTGGCTCCATGTTTTTGTATCCCACCTCGATTTTTCAAGATCCGGTATGCTTTTCGGTGCCATACGCAATTTTTGAAGGCATCTGGAAAAAATGTTCGGTGTTCCAGAGCCATTTTCCTGACCCGGACATATATTTGTTGGAATTCCTCCTTTTTTGGAGGGCTCCAGCTTGTTTTTTTTTGGATACCGATCCGGTTTTGTGGTATAGGTGTAATTTCAGCAGTGTGAGGTAACTTATCAAGGGATACCAAAAGAAAACCTTAGAACTGGGTGGTGGAGTTAGGGTTGAAATCCGACCAATCAGAAACCATAGTGGTAGATTAGGCCCCTCCACAGGGCAATTTAGTTCATAACTAAGTATATTATTTCGAAATAATGTCCCCTTTGACAAAATAGCGGTCGAAGTCCAAGGACTTTTTAGCGGGCATAGGTCCTCCCCCCTGCAAATCCGTTTGCCCCCTCCTGCTTGACGCAAATATAGGTACTCCACTGGTCCCTCAATAATTTTCCGAAACATACGCCCATGGGGCAAAGCCAAGATTGAGGGGACAAATTACCCCTCACAAACATACAATACAACATCCATGCCCTATATAACATGGGATGAATGATGTTTTTAAATACATTTTCTTCCAACAAACTTCTT
>JAOTOM010002907.1:95000-123553 GCA_034440615.1 Ashinkailepas kermadecensis
GCACCAGAACAGCTCGTCCACGAAGGACACCGCCGGCACCACGGTCACCACCGGCTCCTCGGGCGGCGGAGGGCAGCCGTCGCGCCGCGCTCTGCTCAGCACGCCTCTGCTGGCCAAAGGCCCCGCCGTCGGCGAGTCGGCCAATGGCAGGCCCCTGCAGACGCGGGCGGCCGACCGGCCGGGCGCAGACACCTCTGAGACCAAGATGTGAGACCGACCTCTGAGACCGGCCGGTCTCCACCGTCCCCGCTCGGAGACGAGAGACTGGGCGTTGCGTCGTGTCGGACTGAGCGAGATGTGGTGGTGGTGGACTATGTCCAGCGTGATGGAGGTGGGAGTAACGCGACTGTGTCAGGATCTAGACGTGTGTGACGCGCCGTACGTCGGCGTCACGCTCGGAGTCTGGTGTTGGACGTATTTTGTCGTAGCTGTCGTATTTTGATCCCGCAAACCCGAACAGGGTGCGTTTTATGAATCGGGCGCTTTTTCGGGTCCCTTTCGCAGCTGGAAGGTTTTGTGTAGGGTCCGAGTTCCTATCACTCTTCCATGTTCGTTGTATAGCATTGCAATTGATGCGCCCTGAAGCCCGAATATTCAGCCAATACACTTGGTGTCCAAAATTTACATGCCGTTTCAAAATTCAGGAGTAAATATTTTGAATGACATCGATTCGTTACAGTTTTGATATACTCTGAGCATGGGTGACACCATTTGTCGACTAAACTGCCATCAGTTCTGCCGCAACAAGAAGTTAGACATGAACATAACCAACGACATCAATGACCACTGAAGAATAGATATGTCGGTGTTCAGGATAAAATCTATCCAAATTGCTCAGGACGTCCAGGTGGATACAGGAACATAACATTGCGACCATTATTTGTGGGCAATGCCTGGAGGAAATTAAATGACCCAAATCGCTTTGGGGGCCATTCGACATGGTCCCATGTCAAAATCTAAAAGTTTGTGGCGGAGGGGGACTGCGCTAGCCTTGAGCCCCCACCCCCAGTATACAAAGTTTCCCCTGGTTGGACACTTGCTGGTAGCTGGACAATGCATCTCGGAAACCTCAGTCCACATATCGCAAATACCATAGCACTCCACTTCCATGTCATCAATTCAGTTTCTTTGTCAGTTCTGAAGAAGAAGGATTAACTTCAGATGAAAATTCGCATCAGTTACGTTTTACGCTTGCTGCCCCTGACTAGTGACAAGGAAGCAACCTCTGAGTGTAGGTTTCTGCACTCAGAAACCGGGGCAAAGGAGCTTTCCACTGGGGGGAAATTCGTATAGCATACATCGGACTAATTCGGTGTTGCAGACAACAAAGTAAGAAAACAATAATCCCAATAATCCCTCATGGACAGTCTCCCTGACAATCAGCATCGCCAGCCAGCACCAGCTGAAGGACATATGTCGCATTTCTGCTGGTGTATTAACTGACACCCAGTGACGCAGCCAGGATTTTCATAAGGGGCCAACACCCCTCCCCCCCCAAAAAAAAGGAAGAAATAGAGAAAGCTATTGGCGCGCTTCGCACGTGGTAAAATGTCAATTTTTTACTTTGATCTAGAGTATTTTTGGTTGCTATGCAGAGAGGGGGCCCGGACCCGACCCCCACCCCTCCCCTCGGCTGCACCTCTGCTGATACCGAAATTACACAAAGGCAGACGGTGGTCGCCGAATGGCAAAAGACGGTCATGCTATGCCGCATATTTCATTTGATTTTGTTAATCTTGTATCAATCAATTGTGTTACGCAATGCCAAAGTACATTCATTTAAGGAGTTGTTCAAACTCAATATTTGTTGTTGCTAAGGAGTTGTTGCTAGCTGGGGAGTTGCTGAAGATCAATGTTGTGATTCCACACGCCAAGGTAAATCATATTGCACTTGCTGGCGTCATACTGGCAACGACAAGTAGTGAGTTGCTTGTAAGCCAGCTTTTGAAAATGGGCGCTTTCAGCGACTTAACGGCAAATCTTAAAACACTTAAATTCCAAATCCGAACAAATGAAGTGAAGCGCTTTTCATTTCTTTACTTCATGTTGAGCCATGCATTGATTTCACCAGGCCACGCGATGCGGAGCTTATGAAGCGAGACTTTCCAAGTAGGAAGATGTTCCTTATTCCACTATAGTTGCTAATCTCACCAAAATTGATTACCCCTCCAGCGTTAGCTAGTTGCGTTATACACGATTGGAATGGCATTGACAGTCAACCGCTGACTTCTTGGTGAGCTAAGCATCGTGTCAGGACCGAGGTTCCGTGTGAGGACCGAGGCACCGTGTGAGGACAGAAGCACGGTGAGAGGACCGAAGCACCGTGTGAGGACCGAAGCTCCGTGTGAGACCGAAGCACGGTGAGAGGACCGAAGCACCGTGTGAGGACCGCATCAGCAATGTGCCGGGAGCGTACCCCGCACAGGCCAGCGACGTCTCAGAGACGTGACCGCGGCATGGCAGCAGGTGCCGGCCGTGTGCCACCGACCCCGCAGCACACGTCTCCAAGAGAATCGCTCACCTGAGAGTGGCCAACGACACGCGTGTCGGCGCCTATCGTGGCCGACCGGACCACAGGCCGGCTCCATTCGTGACAGCTGTGGGCGCGGCTGAACTGGTCACGTGACGACCCTCGATGCTCACGTGAGGACTCTCGGTACTCACCTGATGACTCTCGATGGTCACGTGACGACTATCGATTTTCACGTGAGGACTCTCGGTACTCACGTGATGACTATCGATGGTCACGTGATGACTCTCGGTGCTCACGTGATGACTCTCGATGCTCACGTGACGACTATAGATGCTCACGTGATGACTCTCCGTGCTCACGTGATGACTTTCGGCGCTCACGTGATGACTATCGATGGTCACGTGATGACTCTCGGTACTCACCTGATGGCTCTCGATGGTCACGTGACGACTATCGATGCTCACGTGAGGACTCTCGGTACTCACGTGATGACTATCGATGGTCACGTGATGACTCTCGGTACTCACGTGATGACTCTCGATGATCACGTGACGACTATAGATGCTCACGTGATGACTCTCCGTGCTCACGTGATGACTTTCGGCGCTCACGTGATGATTCTTGGTGCTCACGTGATGGCTCTCGATGGTCACGTGACGCCGCTCTGGCTTCGCGTGTGGTGGACGCGCTGGACACCAGCGAGACGCAAACGGCGCGGATGTGCGGTGTGATTTCGCGCGCGCGCGAACGCGCCCGTCGTCAGACGCGTCGCCGACGCTTGTGCCATGGCCAGCAACGTGGGTGGAGTGCGAGGCGGTGCGTGACACTCGCAAGCGGAGTGTGGCGGTGCGTGACACTCGCGAGTGGAGCGTGCGGCGGTGCGTGACACTCGCGAGTGGAGTGTGCGGCGGTGCGTGACACTCGCGAGTGGAGTGTGGGGCGGTGCGTGACACTCGCGAGTGGAGTGTGGGGCGGTGCGTGACACTCGCGAGTGGAGTGTGGGGCGGTGCGTGACACTCGCGAGTGGAGTGTGGGGCGGTGCGTGACACTCGCGAGCGGAGTATGGGGTGGTGCGTGACACTCGCGAGCGGAGTGTGGGGCGGTGCGTGACACTCGCAAGTGGAGTGAGCTTGCGGTATCCGGGTTTGGAATGAGCTCGGTGGCGTGCCACGGAACTCATTCCAAACCCGGATATCGCATGTTCAGCAGCGCGACCATGGTTGACTATCATCGCGCTGCAGAAGCGGTCGCAGCGGTCGCAGTGGCCACAGCCTGATGCCATCGCAGCAGGGAGACGATGGTGGCCGGGGTGGAGGCGTCGCCGCGGTGCCAGGGTAGAGGGTGTCAGCGATGGCAAGGCTCGGGGTGTCGACGGGGGGAGACGGCGACACCCTGAGCCACGTCTCGTGGATCGTCTCGTTGCAGCATGTGCCCATTACTGAACTGCAACCGATGTCGACGCCCCACTGTCGGATGAGAAGCCCCACCGTCGGCTGGTGCTTCCCACCCTCACCGTCGGGTGGGAAGCCCCAGCCGTTCGTAAACGTCTTGTCTTCTTTCTAAAGGCGAGCGCATCCTGTGATGAATGAGGTACGAACCTTGGTTCACAGTAGAATCTGCAGACAGAACAGACGTGGCGAATGATGGGGATTTGATTGGATGCAATTGATGTAACTACACCATGTGCTTTGAGGGGGACGTGCGCTTGAGCATTGCAAGAACATATTTTATCGTGCACTATGGCGGAATGTGAATTATGTAGATGTTGTACATGCTTGTGTGGCGCGCTAAAGACATCGGAGTAATTTCGCTCTTGCTACGCAGGTTTTTATCTCTCCATTGATGGTATTTCATCTGATGGTACTTACGCCTGTGAAAATTAATACATCAGTGTAGTTGTTATTCTGATAAGAGGCAAGTAGCAGTGCTTACAGCTCTAGTCAAGAAGAGAAAGTTGTATTTGATTTTTGGCTGGGACAGATAGATGTCTTAGCTCAATGCCGTCTCAGTCTCAGCTCAATGTGTGGGTAAGATCAGCCAAAAACATCGACTCAGCGACACGAGCGTGGAAATATGACGGATGGTGGACGTGCGACTGCAACGGCTACCACATCTTCCCGCCGTGCCGAGGACGCTTCGCCGGCACATGGCCCGCACGGAGCCCGTGGCAGCATACGCCCGCTTCACCTCGCGACTCGTATGATGTACACAGGCATGTTCACATCATGTTCACATCGTGGCTGACGGTCCGACCTGGCCGGATCGAACGACAACGACAACCGACAACCGACAACCGACAACCGGCAACCGACAACCGACAACCGACAACCGACAACCGACAACCGACAACCGACAACCGACAACCGACAACCGACAACCGACAACCGACAACCGACAACCGACAACCGACAACCGACAACCGACAACCGACAACCGACAACCGACAACCGACAACCGACAACCGAATGACTGGCAACGCCTTCTGGGATCATTCATGGGCCAACAACACCGGCCACCATCCTGTGAGCTAATTGAGTCATCCATTTAACACCATCATTACTTTGTGGTTCCCAATTTTTTCCCGGAGGATAGACTTCAAACAAACTAACGTTGGTCATATTTTGGGATAGGAATTCACCGACGGGACCGGAACTGAACTTAGAAACCGAACGAGATCGGCCGGCCGATCGCGTGCCACTGCGGTGCAGCTGATTCGGTGTCACCGGCGTACACCGGAGACGACACTGCCTGGCACGCACCCTGCGCTGGCACAGCGGAGACGACACGTACACCGGAGACGACACGTACACCGGAAACGACACTGCCTGGCACGCACCCTGCGCTGGCACAGCACAGCATCGGCCTCGGCGGCCGTCTGGCATCAGATCTCTCTCTGCCCGACTTCGGGGCTCAGATTCGGAACGAGCCGGTGGCAAGCGTCGCTCTTGAATGAACTATTTGGGGGAGAATGCGCAAATTAAAAAAATATTGGAGATGACATGCCACCCACCTCCCGCCCAAGGCAAAACAACGAAGAACTATGAAGAGGTTTATGCAGCAACTGTTGACACCCTGGAACAGTGCATGCTATGCATCTGGATGGTATTAAAATGAAGTGTCACATATTCAGTGTAGATGGGAGCGGGTAAGATATTCCAAATGATGCAGTGTTTCCGGATCAGTTCTCACGCGCCTTCACCATCACCACATCCATCAACGCCTTCCTGTTTCCCCATCATTGGCTTGCGTGTATCACTTTCACGCTTTCACTCATCTGCAGCTGCCTATGACAATGTGTTCCACCATATAACCCGAAAGTTTCTGTTGTCTTCTATCCGATTTTATGAATGACGCCGCCTGCAAACTGAGCATCTGGCGACAGTCAGGATGAAATATTGATGATTTTCTTAAATAGTGCAGCAGACTGGACCATCACTCACAGTTAGGCATGCTATAACCATATCCGTTCGGGGACACATTCAGAAGGCCAACATAAATGTTGGCTCGCATGAGCATGAGGATGTCGTGAGCCCACCCGCTGGAAGATGGAACTCAAAATATGGCGCATGTACAGGCGCGGTGGAAAGTCTGAAGACAACGGCGGAGCTGTACTTTTGGAAGTTAGGCAATGTGTTTGTGGCTTCTGACGTTCCGACAAGTATCTTGTCTGTGCAATATCAATGATCAATGCACAGTACCATGAAGCCAAATCACTTCATGTCAGCGGCCAGGCGAGAAATATCCAAGCGCGCCGTCACGGTAGTCTCAGAGGGACGAGTTAGCGTTTTAGAGCAAAGATTAAGTAGGTACTGCCAGCTTGCAATGATATTTGGGAAAAAAAATATTGAGGAAATTTATACCCATCCTACTGCCCTGCAGTCCCACTGCACTACAGGTTACGTGGTGCAAGTTTTTCTTCTTTATGGTGATATTAACCCGCGTAGGATTGAGGGGGTAGGGTGTTGTTGACCCCCCCCCCCCACCCGCCTCTAGGGTGTTTGCAGTGTAAATGAAAAATGGCTTGCACGAACGCGCTGCAGTGAGGCTGAGGATTGGCACATAAGCGATCAGTCGCGGTACGCCTGGTAACGAGAGCGCATGGCACTGCCACATCCGGCGGCGGATCCAGAGAGGGCCATGAGGTCCCCCCCCCTCTGAGCTCCGAAGAGGCTCAAACGGACCGCTAAACACGGGCCACGAACAGACGTGAAGAACGCCTGAACCTACGTGAGGGGCTCCCAGGTCCACGTGAAGTGCCCCTGAATTGACGAAAAGGGCTCGGGGAGACGTCGAGGGCCACGGACTGGGCAAACATGACGGGTTTCTAGGTAGACGGACGAGGGCCCGGATCGTCGGAGGAAGTGCTCTCTTCTAACGGAGAGAAGGCGTACCAGGCTTCTGCTCTCGGGCTGACGGAGAAGACCCGACCAGTAAAAAGCGCTCCTGAACCAACGGGGAAGGCCCCTGAGCAGACGGGCGCGAGTGGGCCCCTGAGCCGACGGTGAAGGGTCCTAGCTGCCGGAAAGGACTCTGGGCCATCAGAAGGGCCCCAAGTAGATATGAATGGTCCTTGCGCTGACGGAAAACCGAAGCCGAAGGAAGGGCCCCTGACTTGATGAAGTGGGCCAGACCAGCTAAGAAAGGTCTTCGGTCTGGCGGAGAAGGGTAAAAACCGCTAAAGACCGCTAAGGACCGCTAAAGACCGCTAAAGACCGCTAAAGACCGCTAAAGGCGGCCTTCGGGCCGACGACGAGGGACTAGTAGCCATCAGAGAGGACCCCGAACCGTCGGAAAGGGCTCAGATCTTGTGTGAAGGACCTCTGGGCCGACGGATGGAGCTCAAGCTGTACTATGGGTCCCTGACCTAGTGGAGGGGGCCCAAGGTATTGAAAGAGTGCCTCCGGCCTAACAGATCTTGGGTCGCTAAGAAGGACCCTTGATCCGATGGAGAGCCTCTAGCCGACGGAGAGCCAATAGCCACCAGCCCATGCTCAACAAATTTCGCAGCCGATGGCGCTCATCAGAGTAGAGAAGGAACTCATGCAGAACGCTGCCACGCACCACTTTCTAAAAATCCTCCAAAATCAATGGCGTACCTTCGAAAAAAAAATGGTGCTCCTCAAGAAAATCCCCCCAGAATCAAATTCCTGAACTCGCCCCTGCGCATAACATAAAATCGTCCGAGCGAATTCAACATTAAATAGGCTGAGGAAGGCAACCATACTACCTAACTGCCTACCTGCAAGCACAAGCCTGATTCAAGGCTAGCTATCGCCGAATTCCCTCCAAACTTAATGCTGATTTAGTCGTGGAATTTCGATTCCGTGTTCCTTAATCTCTTGGTACAATTCTCAAACACGAATACTAGATCAAAAGCGCTAACTTCCTAGCCACCATCAACGAGCAGCACTGCTTTTATAGCCATGATGCCGTTACCAACGGTCGACCGGTCAATAATCTTTGCTTATACTTCTTTCTTCTTTTTTGTGGGGGGGGGGGCGGGAAAATTTCGACAAGTATACAAGCCAGGTCACATGTTGCAAACAGCATGAGAAATTGCATGAAGTTGTGGTACTGATTTTTATTCAACGACGATGTATAAAGGTAAGGTCTGGCTCATATCAAAATGAACGCTTCCACAATCCACACGTTGCTTATATGGGTCTCCCGAGTATGCGTCTTTTTTCGGCTACAAGGCGACGGCACCTCCGTTACGGACACAGATGCGCCCCCCCTGGGTGAGCGGCGGTTTAGCGCTGGTGGACCTCAGTTGGGATTGCGGCCGGTGCCGGCTTTTCCTCAGGGGTGGTCAGCGTGGCGCCGGCTCCGTGTGACGTCATGACACCACGTGATTTGACGCCCAACTCCGGACAGTGTCGGTTCCTGGCGGCGTTGGACAGTTCAATGCTGCGTAAACTGAGCGGGATGGTTGTGGGGGGGGGGGGGGGGAACCGTGGCACAGCGTGGCGTCTATGCCAATGCTATAATTGGGCACATTTGTGTTTAATTTGAGACCCACTCGTAGACGTAGTTGGTGGGGAGGGTGGGAGGTGGTCGCCTCCCCATCCACTTTTCAGCGGGGCCTAACCGGCACCACGCTGCACCAGCATGGTTGTCGAAGTGTCCTTGATAGAGCACATTTCCGGTGGGCGCCGGAGAAGTTAAAGGTCTCATGTGGGCATGGGCGTCGCCACCGCTGAGGTCCCCGGGTGCAGACACTACCTGATTTTTTTTTGGTGGGGTCCGAAACCATCTGGAAAACCGGAAAACATCTGAAAATATGGCATTTTCCTGAGGCTTCCCAGTTTCTGTACCGGACGACATCTGAATCGGGTGGATGGTGTCGCCCGACGACCCCGCCACGGGTCCCCCCGGCGGGTCTCCGTCCCGGTCAATGTCACCATGTCTCCGGCGTGCCCGACGAGTGGTTCCCGTTCGCCTCTCTGACCTGTCTTTAAACATGTACGACCTTTGAAAGGGTTGTGCAGCTAGTTCACAGTATTTCATATTTCAAATCAGCAAACATTATTTTCCCTCTCTTCCTTCTTGCTGAAACGATTATCTTCATTGAAGCTTTAGTTGACAGCTGCTGAATGAAATGTGTTCTGTATAGCAATAGCCAGCAATAGCGGTCATTCGTACGGCGTGATGGCCAACCCGTCAAAGGTAAATAAGTATGGAACTCGAGTGGGGGAGTACCTTTTTTACGATGGTGGAAAAACGGTTTGCTTTTACAACGGTGAACATGGGAAGGGCAGAGGCTAAGCTTTCGAGCAGCTGACTTGAAGAAATGTTCGAGTCATTGACACAAAAGTCAAGTCAACAAATGTTCATTTTACAGTCAAAATTGACTGTAAAATGAAAAATAATGAATTTTGTGGCTCCGGAGCCAAAAGCTGTCGAAATATTGAGTTTTTACGCCAGGTGATGCGAGGGGCGGGATGGGGTTGTCAGAGGGTTACGGTCTTACCCTCGAACTTAAGATCGTACTTGCGCTCCTGGGGTTGGCCCCACCCGGAAACCGAAGGTGGTGACGCCATTGCTTGTGGGTGTCAAAGGGTGCCCCTGTCGAGGTGTCAGGTGTCGAGGTGCCATGTGTCGATGTGTCGAGGTGTCAGGTGTCGAGGTGTTAGGTGGCAAGGTGTTAGGTGTCGAGGTGTCAGGTGTCGAGGTGCCAGGTGTCGAGGTGTTAGGTGTCGATGTGACAGGTGTCGAGGTGTAGGGTGTCGAGGTGTCATGTGTCGATGTGTCGATGTGTCGAGGTGTCAGGTGTCGAGGTGTTAGGTGTCGAGGTGTTAGGTGTCGAGGTGTTAGGTGTCGAGGTGGTAGGTGTCGAGGTGTCAGGTGTCGAGGTGTCAGGTGTCAGGTATCGAGGTGTTAGGTGTCGATGTGGTAGGTGTCGATGCGTAGGGTGTCGAGGTGTCATGTGTTAATGTGTCGAGGTGTTAGGTGTCGAGGTGTTAGGTGTCGAGGTGTTAGGCGTCGAGATGTTAGGTGTCGAGGTGTTAGGTGTCGAGGTGTTAGGTGTCGAGGTGCTAGGTGTCGAGGTGTTAGGTGTCGAGGTGTTAGGTGTCGAGGTGTTAGGTGTCGACGTGTTAGGTGTCGAGGTGGTAGGTGTCGAGGTGTCAGGTGTCGAGGTGTCAGGTGTCGGGTGTAGGTGTCGAGGGGGGGGGTATCGGGGTGAAGGGGTGGGGGGGTTTTGTGGGGGGGTGGGGGTGTAAGGGGTGGGGGTTTTAAAAAGATTTATTTTGAACCCCCTCCCCCCCCAAACTCCCCCCCCCCCCCCCCCCCTTTCGCCCCCCGAAAAACCCCCCCCCCCCCCACTCCCCCCCCCCCGGCTGGCGGGCGACCCACCCAACCCCCCCCCCCCCCCCCCCCCCCCCCCACAACCACCCCCCCCCCCCCCCCCCCCCCCCCCCCCCCCCCCCCCCCCGCCCCCGCGTCCCCCCCACCCCCCCCCCCCCCCCCCCCCACACCCCCCCCCCCCCCCCCCCCCCCCCACCCACCCCCACCCCCCCCCACCCCCCACCCCAAAAAAAAAAAAAAAAAACATAAAAAAAAAAAAAAAAATTCCCACCCCCCTAAAAAAAAAAAAAAAAAAAACCCCCAAAAAATAAAAATTTAAAAAAAAAAAAAAAAAAAACACCACCACCCCAAAAAAAAAAAAAAACCCCCCCCTTCCCCAACCCCCCCGCCTTCAAATTGGCGTTTGCGTTTTGGCGTTCCCCCCCCCCCCCCCCCCCCGCCCCCCTCCCCCCCCCCCCCCCCCCCCCCCCCCCCCCCCCCCCCCAACCCCCTTCACCCTCCCCCCCCCGCCCCCCCCCCCCCCCCCCCCCCCCCCCCCCAAAAAAAAATAAAAAATAAAAAAAAAAAGAAGAAGGGGTTAAATTGGTAGGTTAGGGGGAGGAAGATGTGGTGTGGGGTTGGGGGGGTGTTGGGGGGGGGGAGGGGGGAAAAAGAAAAAAAAAGGGTTTTAAGGGATATAAAAATTTTTTTTATGGTTAGGTGTTAGGTGTCGAGGTGTCAGGTGTCGATGTGTCAAGGTTTTTAGCGTTGAGGTGTCAAGGTGTCAACTGTTGAAGATTCACAAAACCATCTCTGAATTTCAGTGACGCCCCGGATCTGGTGGTGCGCCCCTGGAAGGGTAAAGGAGCACAACAATATACAAGGTCGCCGTCCAAGCCCCATCACCATCAAACTAGAGCTTAATGCGAATCCTTACCCCTTTACAAAAGTACCGCCCCTTTGTCGTTCCAAAACCGGCTCCTCCGACCATCATATCCTCACTTTTCTTTCGCTCCTACATTATAACGGTTTAAGATACGTATATCAAGTTCATCAGATGAGCCCGATTTCGGCAAGATTGCAGCCAATTTCGACTGAAGCCGAGTGCTTTTTCCTGCAATGTTCATATATCGAACTGAAGGCACTACTTCCGCAATCGGATTCCTCTACCAAATATCGAGCATTCATAAGAAATGAAAGCACCGTGCTGAGTTGCCGAGTTACGTTTTACTTATTTCTGAGATTCTTGCATCGGTGGAAACCTATCTTCTGCACCGGGGGGGTCCAGGTCACTGACGGATCCAGCTGACTATTTGACAGTGGCCAAGCCGTCCCGATTCTTCCACGGACACGCCGTTCTCGATGCATTTCAGCGCGAAATCTGTGAAACAACGCATCACCTTACTGCTTTCAGGAATCTCACGTGGAATGTACGCACACAAATTTGTTTTTGGCTTCCGTCGCCTAGCAGCGAAAATTATTGTTGGATTTTCCTGGGCGCTGAAAGCACCCGGAAAAGCTTACTTCAAAATGTTGTCTGCACCATGCAGGAGTAAAGGCCTGGGTTCACTAAGTCGTGCGAAAATGCAGCGTAAGATTCCTTTCTGCGGTTTAACGAGACGCAGTTAATTTAGGCTTCATCGGCATTGAATGGCTAAGCTATGACATTACGTGACTACTGCTCCCAGCGGCGGAAGCGTGATCCTGTAGCTAAAAGCTGGGAGTCCAGGTTCAATGTTTTCTCAATTTGAAACCATGCATATTTAAGCACTCAGAATTGAACCTATTTGTATAAAAATCAATCCAGCGAACTTTGATCTGTAGCTGCGACTATTGAAATAACCGTGAACTTTGTAGTGACAGGGTACAGTCGATCACCAGAATATGGTCCAGTGTACCTTTACTATGACTAGTCATTATGAATGTAGGCTGTGCCGCCTCACTGCAACAATTGGTAGGCTGCGCCGCTTCACAGCTATGCGTTGCGTGACAATCTGCCAGGTTCACCACGGACCAGTGTCCCAACCATAGGAATTCGCTCGTGCGATCGTCACATGGCCATTTGCCATGCAGCCATGAAGTGCGAAGCGCTGCTGCTCCCGCTGCTCCCGCCTTGCATGCCTCAGTCGGGAAAACAACATTAGGCGGTTTCACGCGTGCACTAGCGGGAAGTAATCGTCATGACATCCCAATGGCGGGGTCAGGGCATAATAATTACGTTGATCAGAAAGCTTTTAGTCTGTAGATTGGACCAATTTATGATATCAATACACAAACAGGGTAGGTTCAGTTACCTAATACGACAAGTTTTTGGACTAGTAACAGCTTGTTTATGCACAAACCCTGAAAATGTACACCCACATCCGCGCCTGGGACGTCATCTAGTCGGAAATCTGGAAGTCAGACCAAGCGAGCCTGACTTCGGAAGTAAACTCGATGACAACAGCTGTTTGTCGAATTCAGCGGTCTTCAAATGCCAGATTTTCCGAGCACTCGACCACTCTGATCAGTATCGCCAGCCAACTTCAACTGCAGTAAGTGATTGGCCCTATGATAGCTGGGACGAATCATAATCCACGTTTAAAAAAATGACGTCATTATTTGTGCTCTGATTGCATCATTTACGGCTGAAATATGTAACGCGAGCCAACAAACAAGTTTGTCTCAGATGCGCATATTTTGGACGTGTTGCGATCTTTTGGGTGCTGTAAACAATTTATGCGTTGTTCTTTCTTGCGTGTATTATATTCAAAGACAAGGATCAATTTCTCTCCCCCCACAGTAGGGGTTATTCAGGTAGGAGTACAGCAACATTTAAAAACGGAGCCACGTATGGTGCGGTACAGCGGATGCCATTACAACTGTAAACAACCCGCTTGTAAAGTGGAGAGAATGTAATATTTCGGGAGCGTCAAGAGGGAATCGTAGCATCTGGAAATGATGTATTTCAATATTTATTCATAATACAGGTACTTCACAGCCATAAAATAAAACGTAAAAGGAAAAATATTCATCCGCAGGATATATACTACCACTTTCTCCCTAATATTGCACATTTGCTGGTAATCCAACGGCAAATTTATGTTCTATCCGACAACTCCTACCTCCCGGCCATGGTGCCAAATGCGGCCAGATTGGCTAATTGTTTCTGTTAATTGAGCGCTTTTTTCAAACAGTGCCACAATTTGAATATGTTGGTTAAGTTTAATATTGAATTGATTACTTCATAGTTAAAACTTCTTGAACATTCCATATATACAGATAAAGTACATATATTTCAATGATATGCCCTTCATACTAGACGAAGTCATCGACATTGCATCCCGGTGCTTATTGGCCGTCGTGAAAAGGGCTATTGACAGTTCAGTGAACAGGCTACCACTGGACTCCTGTCGACAAGCAACAATTTATCTCTATGGATTTAGGACTTCGGTAACACAGAATAAGCTGGAATGGCTGGAAGAGGCTCGGTTGCAAAAGATGTAGGATATTGGACTCCCCCTTGGGCGGGGACCAAGGTCTTCAGTAGGCCAATTTAGGTCCCCAGGCAAATCAATTACACCACGAGCGGGAATAAAATGGCATGCAAGTTACACATCGAATCCAAGTGGGTTACAGAAATTTGACATCGGGACTGGTGTATTTAATTTATGCCACTTCGTAATAAAATACAAAATTGGAATAATAGATCTAGCTAACCAGGACGTACATTGTTTCAGGATGAACAAAATATTAATCCAATATTAGTTGTCGTTTATCCACCGAACTCAAATGAACATCTCCACCAAGCAAGTCAAGGATGTTTTTTTTTACGTTCGATAAAATTGATTTATCCCACGCCACAAAGCATAATGAATCTTGGATCGCGTACGCTTCCAAAACCGTCGTTTAGCAGCATGTGTTAATCGTACGGTTGGTGTTAATCTGATGGTGCAATAACCTTTACATTATACAATGCCTGAGTGCAATAAGTGTAGAGCCAGTCCATTTGCTATTTATTCCCTACTACTGCACTGGTAGTTGAACCGGATTAAAAATATAATTCACGTGAAAGCTGGCATGAGACAGAAGTATTAAGCCACTCGCTAGTTCACACATTTTGTATAAGCCACTCTCCTACGGCTCGTGGTTTAAATGAAAAGTTCACTCACTCGTTGTCTAATACATGTCATTTCACGCCAGTAAGCACAGTTCACATTATTTCGCGTGCTTTTGCTGAACATTTTGCAAAATGGTTCAACCGTACGGGGTTATCGCACGGTGTATTACAGTCGTACGGTACATTGACCTTCATATTATAGAATGCCTGAGCACCTTGAGATTTTATTTCCTGTCCATTCCCCGCAACACTGGCGGTTAAGGTGGAATGTATATAAAACTCACGTGAAATCCGGCATGGAATAAAATTATTAAATAATTCGTGACTGGAACACTTTATCTCAACCACGAGTCGTACACGAGTGGTTTAAATATAATAATAAAATCACTCATGGTTTAATATATAGTGAACCACACACGGCTAAGCTGATGCTTGTGTTCAGAGGGTGGTAATTTTTTTACCGCACGCCGTAACTAACCGTTAGGATGAAAAGGTAATCCGCTACAGCTTCGAAAGGTTTTACTCAGCAGGTCGACCAAACCAAACTTCTGAGACGCAATTGTACAGCTCGTCCTGCATTGCATGGGAAGTTGCTCGCGGGTTTTTTATATTTTTTTTTTTTTTTAGACAACCTAGAATGGCTTCCTCAGAATTTTTTCTTTTCAAGAATTGAGTGGTGTTGAGAAAACTGCACCATTGTACGCTCGTCCTGCATTGCATGGGAAGAGACAACCTGGAATGGCTTCCTCAGAATTGACTTAGTTCACGCGTCTTTGAAACCAGATGGAGACTTTTCTTGGGCACATTGGTCATTGTTGTGTCCTTCAGCTGTGTAAATGAAATTAACTGCAAATGGTTTTAGTCGAGACCAAAACAACACGATGGCTGGGAACAATGCAGGTTGTGTCAAGTTGGCTCAGATCAACATACTGTCTTCCGGTACCGTCTTGCATCCTCTATTATGTGACTGAAGTTACTTTTCGTGTGTATTGATCAGACAAAAGCGTAATAATTGACATTGATGAGCAGACCCTTGAACACGACGTCCAGCACAAGATGCGAAACATTTCATGACAATACAGCACCAATCGGGTCTAAAATGATATGAAAATACATCGTGCACAGACTATGCAGATCAATCTAGTCAAATATGTAGGAGCGACGCCTACAATACGCAGCGTGATGACAATTAAGTGATATAATTGTCCGGGTACAGACTGTTATAGCCGTTCAGCCTCTTGCTAAGTGGATTACACAAGGCACGCACAAGTGAGACAGGAACAACTGAATACAGTCGGCGATGTCGAGCGTTCACACGTGACGCACGGCCACGTCCCCGCGTCACACCACACGCGTGCAATTGCACCAACCATAACCTCACTTCTGACCGCGGCAATGACTGCACTCACAGCTCGGACAGCTCAGTCACTGTAGACACAGTGTTAGCTGAGCAGTCACAGTGGGGTTCGAACAGCTGACAGGTGGTTACCGATAAGAGTTTCACGTGGTAAGGGAGTGGGGAAGAGCCTGACCTTGGCGATGGGAGCATCCATATTACAGTCGTGATGTGCAGCCGTACCAGCCGTACCAGCCGTACCAGCCGTACCAGCCGTACCACTATCTCTGAACCCATAGCGGGAATTGCAATGATCATCGGTGGCTGTGGTAGACCCATGAAAATGATACCGATTTTCATCCCGGCAAATATTGAACTGGAACAAGCGGATGGTACTGACGTGTGCCCTCACGTCAGTGATGTGGGAAACATTCTCCCCGACGTCAGCTGAGGCGCGCCTGTTCCGTAGCCTTGACCTCGCACAACTTGACCTCGCATCCGGCCGGCGCGGTCACCGCAGCTCGTTGCCGCTGGGCCGCTCGCGGCCGAGCAGAAACATGGGCTCGCGCCGCCGCCGCCGCCGCCGCTTCTCGGCCCGGACGCCGTCGTCAGCGGCGGCGGCGGCGGCGGCGGCGGCGGCGGCCGGCGGGCTGTCGGCGGCGGCGGCGGCCGGCCGCTCGCGGCGGCGGCGCACCGAGCGGAACTCGCCGCGCCGGATGCCGGCCAGCAGCGAGTCGACCAGGCCGTCCTCGTACTCGGACGACGACGACGGGCTGGCGCGGCCGTCCGCCTCGTCGCGCCACGAGCCGCCGCGGACGCCGGCGGACGCGGCGCACGCGGCGGACGCGGCGGCCGCCTTCTGGCGCGCCTCCTCGCGCCGCCACTGACGCTCCTCGTCCTGGCGCCGCTTCTCGTTGTCCTGCCGGAGGAGCGGTGCGTCACGTCGACGACGGGAGGAGTGGTGAGCCACGTCGGCCAGGGGAAGAGCGGTGAGCCGCGTGCGCCTGGGAAAGAATGGTGGGTCTCGTGGGTCTGAGCCAAATGAGTGGGTTGCGTGGTCCGGGGGTGAGTGTGTTGTGCATTACGTGGGCCCGAGAGAGATGAGTGGGTTACGTGGTCCGGAGGTGAGAGTGTGTTGTGCATTACGTGGGCCCGAGAGAGATGAGTGGGTTGCGTGGCCCGGAGGTGAGAGTGTGTTGTGCATTACGTAGGCCCGAGAGAGATGAGTGGGTTACGTGGCCCGGAGGTGAGAGTGTGTTGTGCATTACGTACGCCCGAGAGAGATGAGTGGGTTACGTGGTCCGGAGGTGAGAGTGTGTTGTGCATTACGTGGGCCCGAGAGAGATGAGTGGGTTGCGTGGCCCGGAGGTGAGAGTGTGTTGTGCATTACGTACGCCCGAGAGAGATGAGTGGGTTACGTGGCCCGGAGGTGAGAGTGTGTTGTGCATTACGTACGCCCGAGAGAGATGAGTGGGTTACGTGGTCCGGAGGTGAGAGTGTGTTGTGCATTACGTACGCCCGAGAGAGATGAGTGGGTTACGTGGTCCGGAGGTGAGAGTGTGTTGTGCATTACGTACGCCCGAGAGAGATGAGTGGGTTACGTGGTCCGGAGGTGAGAGTGTGTTGTGCATTACGTACGCCCGAGAGAGATGAGTGGGTTACGTGGCCCGGAGGTGAGAGTGTGTTGTGCATTACGTACGCCCGAGAGAGATGAGTGGGTTACGTGGTCCGGAGGTGAGAGTGTGTTGTGCATTACGTACGCCCGAGAGAGATGAGTGGGTTACGTGGCCCGGAGGTGAGAGTGTGTTGTGCATTACGTACGCCCGAGAGAGATGAGTGGGTTACGTGGTCCGGAGGTGAGAGTGTGTTGTGCATTACGTACGCCCGAGAGAGATGAGTGGGTTACGTGGTCCGGAGGTGAGAGTGTGTTGTGCATTACGTAGGCCCGAGAGAGATGAGTGGGTTGCGTGGCCCGGAGGTGAGAGTGTGTTGTGCATTACGTACGCCCGAGAGAGATGAGTGGGTTACGTGGTCCGGAGGTGAGAGTGTGTTGTGCATTACGTACGCCCGAGAGAGATGAGTGGGTTACGTGGTCCGGAGGTGAGTGTGAGTTGTGGGTCACGCTGTCTATTGACATTGGTTCCGAGCGGATGCTGAGAACGTAAGGAGTATAATCGTGACACATCCTAACAGTAGGACTGGTATGCTGACCTCCCACGGGCCCAGTTAGCCGGAATCTCATTGGAGTAGTGCCTTCTAATACATCATCCAACTGATATGAACACCTCCAAGGAAGAGGAGGGGCTCGATTCCTGCTCCCACCACTTGGTGTGCTCTGGGTGACGTTCTGGGAGAGAACCACTTGAGGCAGGTGAGGAGCACGGCCTGCATCGGACAAGGCGTGGTGGCGCACGTGCGGCGAATAATGTGCGCTCCGGGAAATGCACAGACAAGTGCCCGGGTTAGCAAGTCTGTTCGCGTGCCACACAGTTAACAGGTACTGATTTTACGAAAGGTTGTAACAGAGCGTGAAGATATATAGATGTACTAAGTGGCGGGACTCATCAAGCATATCATATTCATGCACTGATACGCTCCTTTCCGACCGCTTGTGCACTTGTTGCCATGCTTTGATGTGATGCGAACTGTGCAGTGCCGGCCCTTATGTTGCCTGTGATTATGTCGCACCCCGGTCCAGTGACGACCACCCAATACTGAAGTGGTCCGCGAACGGATCACCTCCATCCAGCGCAGTGGGCGAGAGTTTCCGTGGCGGGTGGGCAGCCACCCTTCAGGCGGCGACCGAGTCCTCGGCACACGGCGGCTGACCTTCTGCACGGCGTCCATCTTCTGGATGAGGCCGGCGAACAGGCGCAGGCAGCTCTCCACCGTGAACGTGTCCTCGTCCTCGCAGAAGTGCTGCGCCAGCCGGGTCTGACAGCGGCCCAGCTCGGCCAGCTGGATGCTCAGGTCGGCCACCTGACGTTCGGCGCTGGTCAGGAACTCTGCCGACCGGCCGCCGCTCAGGTCACGTGCTTCGGTCGAACGACAGGCGTGCTCAGACAGGCGGTGTGCAGCCTACAGGCGGCACAGGCCCCGCACACCGCACCGACTGAACACGTAGCTTCTGGTCACGCTGGGCGCTAGATAACCATTACCAGTTCAGGCGCCCTTAAGGCTAAATAAACAAACAAAAGTTCTGGTGACGCACACCACTCAGATTCTCATGAGCATAATGAGTTCTGGTGAAATATACGGGGCACGTGACATGCGAGGGACAGCCGCATGCGGAGAGTGTCAGCCGAAGATAAAATAGCGCAATAACGCCAATGAGAATATATATATATAAATATATATATATATATATATATATATATATATATATATATATATATATATATATATATATATATATATATATATATATATATATATATATATATTTCCGCGGCCATCAAGACTGTACGACTGTACATCCGTTCAAAGTCCCTGGTTCTTGCAGCTTCAGCGGTTGACGATAGTAAACAGATACGCAGATTGCACAATGTTCGAGCTTCAAGGCAAGGAACCATCATGTTGCATAACATCACCCGGCATTGCGCAAGCTGTCAATACGCGCGTCATAATTTACCGCAGTTTGTTAGTGTGGTCGCGCCCACACCAAGCCACCGGGGCAAGGTTATCACTCTGCATTTAGTCAACATATCACTGAGGACATATTTCACTAATTACATATCACAGAGGACATATTTCACTAATGACATTTACTAAGGACATATTTCACTAATGACTTATCACTGAGAACATAATTCACTAATGACATTCACTGAGGACATAATTCACTAATGACATATCACTGAGGACATGTTTCACCAATGACATCACTTAGGACATATTTCACTAATGTCATTTACTGAGAAAATATTTCACTAATGACATATCACTGAGGACACATTTCACTAAATACACATCACTGAGAACATATTTCATAAATGACATCACTGATGACATATTTCTCCACCGACATATCACTAGTGCTGCAGCTCTCCATTTCGGTCATTCATTTTCGCTGACTATCGACGCGAACAATTACGACAATTGATCACTGAGTTGGTGCAGTTTTGATTACATCTTACATTGGCCGCTGTGAATTGAAACGAGGCCACCAAGTGTCAGAACGTCCTGCGCTGGTTTTCAGTGTAGGATACACTCCAGCTGACTATACCAGGTTTATAGCGTACCTTTGAACTGTTTCTTCACCTCCGGAGGTGCGTTCTCAGACTGGCTCTTGAGTCGCGACACGTTCTGCGAGATGGTGTTGATGTCACTCATCAGCACGTCCAGCGACAGCCTGAAGGCACGTCCGAGGTCAACCCTTGGGACGCACATCGGTGGTCGTCTCTCGCAAACACACGTGCAACAAACGGATGAGATCAGATGCTTTATGATGTGCTTTCACCGCTGGGGAAGGCTAATATAATACGCACGCTTGAACTCAAGAGTGGCTTAGCGCTTAAGTGACGTTCTCGTGGATTTCCAACAAGTCCGAAGTGGCATGGAGCCTTTTACACCGCGTGCAAAGGAGGATCAAGAAACGGGAACAGCTCCAACTGACGTTCGCGCAGAGCTCCATGCTAATAACGGTGCTCGTATCGCTTGGGTTGCGAGGAAGATTTCCGGAACGAAACTCTCGCCCCACCCCGACCGCTCACGTTAATCCTGGGCCCATCTCCGGGCAAGAACAAACATGGGACGAAGAATATGGGGAAGATAATTGCGTGTGCCTGGACCAGGACTGAGTTTTTGAGAATAAAAAAAAACAATTGGAGGGCTCAGTCGACATGATAGGCACCATTTATCACCAAATTACTGTGGTCGCGTTTCAGAACCGGGCACGGGATATTTGGGGCCGTTTGCTTGCGCAGATGTTATTTGTTGATGACGACGCGTTCCACGCACGGATATATACGGTTTACGCTGTTCATCATTGAGTCACCTTTGGCTGGTTGTACGACTCCAAGCCGTGTCAAATGTGCACGCAGAGACATTTCACGTTTGACTGGGATAATCTGACCACCCCATGGCCGTAGCAAGTGGGGTAGAGGGAGGAGTCTTGGAGAGTGCACGCGTTCTCCAATGGTCTCGCCACGTGAATACTTCCACATTTTCCTCCTTGAAATGGCGTCCATAATTTACCACCTCAATTTCGAAGCTGCTAGCCACTTATGATCAGTTCTGCTTTGTAAATCAGTGCTATTCCTTCTGCTGCAGTGCCTCAGCGAATTCTACTTCGAAACATAGCCAACATTTCATCATCATCCCTTCCATGACAACTCAGAAGCCGAGGCTGCACAGCGTGCAATTCCACCGTCCGAAGACGCAAGTCGATCCTTAATCTTTGCCTCCTATCCTTTGAACTTCTGTGAAAATATTTAGTTTGGTTGCTTCTTTGCTCCGAAAGGAACGTCCTGGTGCCACGAATCAAAGCAGTATCCATGGAACGTGGCGCAAAAGCAAGATAAGCCGCACTCAGTATCCATTGCTCATCAATAAAGCGGCCCGTGGCCGGTGCCCATACTTAATGTTCACGTCTGTTAATTTTCACTGACAGCTAATCGACAAAGCTATGGAGAGCTCATACGCATGTAGGTCACAATGTAGTTATGTGTGTGAATACGTACAATACCCGAGATCTTCCTCAGTTATTTCCCGACGCATAAAGATACAGAGGTGAGAAGGTAGGTAGAAGCTCCTACCGTTGCCAACATCTAATATTTTTAAAGGGAACGAAGAGGTTTGAGCTATGTGATGAAGATATACGATGCGTTCTCAAAATTAGGAGAAATTACACCATGACGGTCATTCTGGTAAACACGATCTCCATCGGTTAGCTTTACGCTACAAAGTGCCCGAACATCTAGTTGTCAACCAGACAACATTAGACCTGGTTAGGCAGGTACTGCGTAAAACTGTATGCAGTACAATGCTTTTTTCCAAGAAAAACAGGAAAAAAGTATATGTCGTTTTCATGACGATAAATAAATGTGCTGTGCTTTGTAAAAGATGGCTAGCAAATTCTTACCAACTGGACCTTGTTCGTCATAATTGGATGGGAAGTGTTGTGAAAAATGTTTCGCTGCGCAAAACCAGTTGTAGTATCAAGTACAGAAATACATCAAATGCATTTCTTCGACTTACCCCTGAACATTATTTTTTCCGATTTCGGCCTAGTAATTTCCTTTTGAACTGATCAAAAGAATTACTTTCCTACACAAGTTTTTTTAATCATTTGAGCTTCAGGGCGCAACGGCATCATTGGTCATATAGTCGCATAGTCATGCAGTCAAATAGTGATATAGTGATATAGTCATATAGTCATGCAGTCATATATGGTCATTGATCCCCTTTTCACACCTGACTAACCAACGGAAAAGCGTTCTTTCTCTTTAACACCAGCTATATATCATTGCACTGAATAAAAAAAAACACGCAATGACTCCGCTCAGGTCTGGGATCGTTCCCGCCTACCGGCACGTTGGATGACCGTGTCACCGGTAAAATATCGTGGCCAAATTGCTCCATTAATATTTAATCCACAGCAATGGACGCCCAGCTTTGCGGATCGTGCTCCACCGTTCGCTAGATCAAAAACACATTACGTCAGTCATTAATTCCCAACACAAACGAGGCCCGTCCGAGCTTTTTTCTCCTCGGCTTCCAAAGTCATTAAATATTAACAATTCTCATAAGCATACGAAAGGAGGTGCTCTGCTTTATTCTGTATAAACCCACCATCATCAGCTGAAACGTCTGTTACGCTCTAGCTTCGCTGCCATTGCTCTCGGTGAGTGCTGAGTGCTCGATGAGTACTCGATGAGTGCTGTTAGCAAGTGCAAACTCCCAGTACCCTGAGGATAATTGCATGGTGCACCTTGTGACCAAACATCCGTCTCCTGGCTGTGCTAGGTCATGCTACAATGGCATCATAATGAAAATGATAGGTGGTGAATGTTTCCACCTGACGTGCCATGTTAATACATACAGACAGCCGCAGCCAAGTCTACCACATGCCTGCGACATGCACCATGCAATATATTACGTGATGTCCCGAAGTTCATAGGAGGAGGACTTCAGGGCATCACGTAAAATATTGTTAGCCTAATCTGATAACTTCAGAATCTAATTCAGAATCATCTTGAATCGAAATGATAACTGTTGCCTTTTTAATTCATATCAGCAATCCATAGCGATGCGACTTTTTGTAAGTTTACATTTCCCGTTACATACAGAACGTTACAAGTACACTTTTTGGAATCTCCGTTTAAATTAAACTGAGAAAATTGACTGCAGTCTGATGGACTTGATATGCAGCCAAATATGCAGTCAACTTGCATTGAGTCCTACTTCATGAGACGTGATGCACGAAGTGGGCGGTTGCCTGTAATGAGATTGAGAGATGTGGCTATCTATTACTTCGAAGGGCACACATTTCACTTTACGTGCATTTTACGCCATGGGTTGAAAGAAGCACGTACATAATTGTCGATACATTAATTGCGTCTGAAAGGCTACCTTACATTGCGTCTGAAAGGTTACCTTACATTGTCTGAAAGACTGACTTACATTGTGTCTGAAAAGCTACCTTACATTGTGTCTGAAAGGCTACCTTACAGTATGTATGAAAGGCTACATTATATTGCGTATGAAAGGCTACCTTACATTGCGTATGAAAGGCTACCTTACATTGCGTCTGAAAGGCTACCTTACATTATGCCTGAAAGGCTACCTTACATTGTGTCTGAAATGCCTTCAGGGTTGCAATACGCGCGCACCGAAATCTTATGATCCCAGGTTATCTTTTGCGTGATTTGCAAGTTGAGTTATGAAGATCGGCTATGTGGTGCTAGAAGATAACCAGGGAAGGGGGGGGGCTAATATCCGATATCTTAGCGAAGGTTCCCATATACTCTAGCCGATGACCCGATCTCACAGATTGACACAGATTTGCTGTCGTTTTGCAATGGCGAGGTATGCTGCCTGGGTTTCTCGAGACATGATTGAAGATATAATGGAAAAAAATGCCTGGTATGTTTCAAATCGCAATCTTCCAAATCACTTCAGTAGAAAGTAAAATAACTTGAGTAAAATCACTTGCCATTGCACGGGTTCACATAATAAATGAACCAGTGATCTCAATCGAACAGGAAGTAACATCGCGTAGCATTCCTCAAGACAGCACAATTTAAGCGAACACGTGGCACTGTGGACTCAGGCATGTACTGAAGAAGCGAAGTCAAACCACTGTCATTGCATTGCTGCCCGGATAAGCGGGGGGAGGCACGAGCATGTCAACGAGTGTGCATCTTGTGTCAGACAGTATTGCATCAGACACCAATCAAATTATTTCCTCTATCTGAAGAATTTCTACAGGCCGATTCATTCAAACCAACTGGCATAAGCATCAATTTAACGAGGAAATAGCTTCGCAATGACTTGGTCGTGGTCAGCATGCAAATGTAACCTGGGGTCATACATATAGCAAGACGCGAACAGAGTACGCCGAACTGCTGGCCTCAGATTACACCAACCAACACGTGAACAGCGTACAGGGGACTACTGGCCTCCGATTACACCAAGCCAACACGTGAACAGAGTACGCAGAACTGCTGGCCTCAGATTACACCAAGCCAAAACGTGAACAGAGTACGCAGAATTGCTGGCCTCGGATTACACCAAGCCGGAAATTCTGATGGTCAGCGTTCACGTGGAACCTTGACCACAGACCATGGGTTGCAGACCACATACTGCGAACAATTATTCATACGGTACATACTGGATAGCGTGGCATCACACATACCGCAAGCCGCAGGCATTAGATTACATACAGCACGATTAGCAGGCCATATACCACAGTACTAGCAGGCCACATACCACACGAGTTATTGTGGTTTAGGGGCGCATCGACTGCATAGGTCATACAGCACGTACTACACGAGTAACAATTAGCATGCCACACGAGTGACATATCCATGCCACACGGGTGACTCGTCCATGCCACACGAGTGACATATCCATGCCACACGGGTGATATGTCCATGCCACACGAGTGACATATCCATGCCACACGGGTGATATGTCCATGCCACACGAGTGACATATCCATGCCACACGGGTGATATGTCCATGCCACACGAGTGACATATCCATGCCACACGGGTGATATGTCCATGCCACACGAGTGACATATCATGCCACACGGGTGATATGTCCATGCCACACGAGTGACATATCCATGCCACACGGGTGACTCGTCCATGCCACACGAGTGACATATCCATGCCACACGGGTGACTCGTCCATGCCACACTGGCGACATGTCACACGAGACGTGACCGATCGTACGGGAAATAATACAGCACACAGACAGCATACCACTGACTATCGACCGGTGAGACAGACCAGATGATGCAGACAGCACACTGTAACTGGCTGCAACGCAAGGTCCACACAGACGAACACTGCAAACCAACACACACACATACATATTGGCGCCAGGTGTCTTACCTGGCTGCCTCATGGATATGCTGGAAGTCGTCCTTGAACTGCAGCGCCACTTTGTTTTGCGTCTCGGCCACCTCCACGATGTAGTGCAGCAGGGTCATGCGGGGCTTATTGGCGCGTGTCTCGATCAGCTTGGGCAGGGTGCTCAGACGAAAGCCCAGCGCGTTGCCGGCGTAGCTCCCCTGCCAATCACCGGCGACAGTCAGACTGGCGGGGGGGGAGGGGCACCGTCAGACTGCCTGGCGGGGCTGTGTGGCACCGTCAGACTGCCTGGCGGGGCTGTGTAGCACCGACAGACTGCCTGGTGGGGCTAGGTGGCACCGACAGACTGCCCGACAGGGCTGTGTGGCACCGTCAGACTGCCTGGCGGGGCTGTGTGGCACCGTCAGACTGCCTGGTGGGGCTATGTGGCACCGACAGACTGCCTGGTGGGGCTATGTGGCACCGACAGACTGCCCGACAGGGCTGTGTGGCACCGTCAGACTGCCTGGCGGGGCTGTGTAGCACCGACAGACTGCCTGGCGGGGCTGTGTAGCACCGACAGACTGCCTGGTGGGGCTATGTGGCACCGACAGACTGCCCGACAGGGCTGTGTGGCACCGTCAGACTGCCTGGCGGGGCTGTGTAGCACCGACGGACTGCCTGGCGGGGCTGTGTAGCACCGACAGACTGCCTGGCGGGGCTGTGTGGCACCGTCAGACTGCCTGGCGGGGCTGTGTGGCACCGACAGACTGCCCGACAGGGCTGTGTGGCACCGACAGACTGCCTGGCGGGGCTGTGTAGCACCGACAGACTGCCTGGCGGGGCTGTGTGGCACCGACAGACTGCCTGGCGAGGCTGTGTGGCACCACCAACCGTGGATGAGGTCAGCAGACTGAGACTGTCGGGCTGTGAGAGGTGGGGGGGGGGGGCACCGCCCAATTGTACAGACATCGCCAGGCGAACTGGAGAGCGCCTGCGCCTGGCTATGCAGGTCTGGAGAGCGACCACCTCTGAACTGCAGTCAGTTTGTCACATGAGGGACTGTACGTCGGATTGTGGGAGGGACTGTGTGACTGGCTGTAGAAGAGACTGAGGGACTGACTGCGGGGGAGACTGCGGGACTGACTGCAGGAGAGACTGAGTTACTGACTGTATGAGAGACTGAGGGACTGACTGCGGGGAGACTGTGGGACTGACTGCAGGAGAGACTGAGTTACTGACTGTATGAGAGACTGAGGGACTGACTGCGGGGGAGACTGTGGGACTGACTGCAGGAGAGACTGAGTTACTGACTGTATGAGAGACTGAGGGACTGACTGCGGGGGAGACTGTGGGACTGACTGCAGGAGAGACTGAGTTACTGACTGTATGAGAGACTGAGGGACTGACTGCGGGGAGACTGAGGGACTGACTGCGGGGAGACTGTGGGACTGACTGCAGGAGAGACTGAGTTACTGACTGTATGAGAGACTGAGGGACTGGCTGCGGGGGAGACTGTGGGACTGACTGCAGGAGAGACTGAGTTACTGACTGTATGAGAGACTGAGGGACTGACTGCGGGGAGACTGAGGGACTGACTGCGGGGAGACTTGGGACTGACTGCAGGAGAGACTGAGTTACTGACTGTATGAGAGACTGAGGGACTGACTGCGGGGAGACTGAGGGACTGACTGCGGGGAGACTGTGGGACTGACTGCAGGAGAGACTGAGTTACTGACTGTATGAGAGACTGAGGGACTGGCTGCATGAGAGACTGTGGGAAATACTGTCTGACACTGCGGGAAACTGTGGAACTGACCGCGGGAGGGATTGTTGGACTGACTGAGGGAGAGACAGTCTGACTGAGGGACTGACTGCTGGAGAGACTGTGGGACTGGCTGGGGGATGGATCCCTGGTCTGACTGAGGGCAGGGTATTTTCTGACCAACCCTGGGCACCACCAGCTGGCGTCTGACTAGATACTACCGCAGGCAGACGATCGGCCTCGCCAAATCTGAGAGACAAGCTCACCGAGTTTAGGAAGTTACCAACTTGCAGCACAAGTATCAAAAATTGCTTGAGGCTTTCCGAGCTGAGAATTTGTTCGCATGACGTGATCAGAGCTTTGAACTGCGGCCGCAGAGTTTCCATCGTGGGCGCGAAGTCAGCCTCCTGCAACGGCAGAGTCCGGGTCAAACAGGACCAAAATGCTCACTAGACAGCAGTGTTTGCACGGGAGCACCACTTGACTGCTCAACTGTGACACATCGACAGCCGGTTACGGAGATACGGAGAGCCAACGCCAAGCAGAGTTGCCAAGCAGGAAACCGTCTGCTCAGTTTCATGGCGATTGACCACTCGGAAGCTATGCTAATGAATGCCTACATGACACTACATCAATGGGCAGTCATTCAGTTGAGAAGCAGTCACCAGACATGGCGTCGCAAAGTCAAACCACATACGCTAATGATAACCACCACGAATAACTACCTCTGGTCACCACCAGCGCACATCACGACGCCGGTCCGTACAGCGCTGTCCCAGGATCGTCAACCTGTCGACAATCATGGTCACGTGGAGGGATGCGTGCGGCTGGTGTTGCAACCCGGCAGGAAACGGATGCTCTTCAAGTTCGGCACGGTGCACGGACAGGATCGTGGCAGCATCACCGCCGGCTGACAACTTTCAAGACGCCATTTGGCAGCACCCGCTGTCGGAACGAGCGCCCTCGTAGCTCTGGCGCCGTCCTGATTCTTCAGGATGACAGTACAGAATGCCTGATTATTCTGACATTGTAATGATCTGATTGCTGGAAGTTTCGGTGCCTGTTGTCACGTCAGAGGTGCGACGTCAGAGGCTCTTGTGTGCTGGTCGGCTGTGACATGCACACAAGAGTACGGTTATGAATGCAATCGAGCTGGCATGTTCCCTGCCTCCCACGTATGCTTAAATGGAGTACATTGGTTTATTTGGAATAATCTAGCTGGTAGGACTTACCAGATATCATCAGGTGAGAAATAATGTAAGAAGAAATAAATCCCCAATTTCTGTAGCTTGAATTTATATTGAAGTGTGTTACATGATACTCAGAGATAAGGCGAAACAAAACTGTTACAATGTGTGTGTGCATGACACGGGCTTTGCGCAGCAGGCCCCCTGATCCAATAATACATTATCTGCTTAAACAAACACTGTACAGTTGTTGCATGGCTTTCAATGATAAATGAAGGTTCCAGGTAACTGTCCAATCCGTACTCGCAGACGTCTTCGACAAGTCACGAATGGCATCTGTACAACTGCGGCACGATAATTATTCGCTGGGCGAATGGGCGAACGAG